>OY723396.1:13254503-13305435 GCA_963210295.1 Ophion ellenae
TATATATATATAAGCATGATATTCTAACGGTACTCCTGCGCTGCGGTCAGACCACGTGAATACTTTCGCGGATACCGCCTTACACATAAAGAGTATAAATACGTGTGCCAGCAGCAGAGTTGTGCATTGTGCTTGGAAATAAAGCGCGCGGGACGGGCGAAAAATCAAATTAAAATATCTCGCGAGTGTCGGGTGAATTTCGTCGCTCGATCTGGAAATACCTTTCCTGTAAGGTCTCAAAGTCAAAAGTGGACTGAATTTTCCCAGGCGTCTCGATTGCATATTATTCCTGAAACGCAATTGGAAATCGGCATTTTCCTTGGATACAGCGCGGTTGGAAAAAATCTCTAGATTCATTTTTTGTCGTTCGAACGAAGAATCGGAATCGCGATGATGAGTGTTTAGGCGAAAGACCGGTGACAGCTGTCAAAAGATCGTTTATCAGACTACACAGGGACAAGAGTGGCGAGTTATCGGCAGTTCGATTTTCTAGAATTGCAGGGAAGAATAGTGACGATGAATCGGCGGTGAAGCGATAAGGGATATCGGATTTATCCAGATTTTTCCGTGTGAAGAGAAAGATCGGTGGGAAAAGTGTCGAGGAATTGGCGAAAAATCGTTTGCCGAGGATCTTCAAGGACTCGGGAGAAGCAGCGTGAACGATCTTGAGATACGCGACTGGTATCGGCTGCAACGATCGGTCAGAGATCGGTATCGAGCAGGTTCGCCAGGTCGTGAGAACGGGAGTTCGATTTTTCCAGGTTTGCACTCGGCTGGTTTGGGGACAATGGCTTCGATCGCTTTTTGGATTTTACTTTCCTGCGCCACGATCCTCTTCATTTTGGCGAAAGTACTCGCCTGGACGACACGTCGTCGTGAAAATCGGCAATTTTCGCAATCCGCCAGAGACGACGGGACGGCCGTGCGAGCCGGCAGAAAATCGAGAAAGGAACGAGCCAACAGATCGAGGCACGACGAGACCGTCAATCCGAAGGAAATCGATACTCCGAGCGATACGAACGAGAAGAAAATTCTTCGCGGACCCAGGCCTTTTCCTCTCATCGGCAGTCTTCACCTTCTTCGCGGACCCGGTGGTCCCTTCGCCGCGTTCACCAGACTCTCGCATCAGTACGGTGACATCTACGAGATTCAACTTGGTACCGCAAAATGCGTCGTCGTCAGCAGTTACACCCTGCTCAAAGAGGTCCTCATCACGAAGGGCAACCACTTCGGTGGGCGACCCGATTTTCTACGATTTCATCTGCTCTTCGGTGGCGATCGTAACAATTGTGAGTACATTCGTTTTTACATTGCACTCGCTACGTCAATGTCATCGTGTCATCAATGTCGTCGATGTGGAAAATCGCTGCTAGATGAGGCCCTGGCAGTATATCTGTGGCCCCTTATTCTCACCACGCAGTCTTCATATTTGACCCAAAATAAGACTTTTTTCCGGAGTGGCAAAAATCGAAATGCTACCCTTAAGAGAGTGAAACGGGGGTTTGAAGTTTATATGAGACGACATATTTTTTGGTCAGATTTGCTTGAAACTTGATATAAATACACTCCAATACAAATAATTAAACATGTATTTCAGCAATTTCCGCAATGTAATCTTTAAGGGCGTCAAACGGGAGTGTTGAGCTTTGTATTCAAAAACATATTTTTTGACCATATTCTCACCACGCAGTCGTCATATTTGACCCAAAATAAGACTTTTTTCAAGAGTGGCAAAAATCAAAATTCACAGCCTTAAGGGGGTGAAACGGGGGTTTAAAGTTTTTATGAGACGACATATTTTTTGGTCAGATTTGCTCGAAACTTGGTATAAATACATTCCAATACAAATAATTAAACATGTATTTCAGCAATTTCCGAAATGTTACCTTTAAGGGGGTTAAACGGGAGTGTTAAGGTTTGTATGAAAATATCTATTGTTTGACGAGATTTACTTGAAACGTACAAAATTTATTTTATACATAACTCGTCAAGTAGTACTTTTAATTCCTTAACTTGTATCCCACACATATGTGAGTGTTAAAAAAAACATCCAAACTTTAAAACCCCTGTTTCACCCCCTTGAGGGTTGCATTTCGATTTTAACTACTTTTGATAAAAGTCTCATTTTGGGTGAAATATGAAGCGTGGTCAGAATTAGGGGCCACAGATATCGTAATATCCCCGAGGCCCTCGAAACCCTATTTAAAAAAATGCGATTTCTGTTTTTTTTTTTTGAGTTACCAAAATCGGTACCCTAATTCGATTTTGATATCAGGCTGCTGAGCAGGTGAATTAAAGAAATTATGTCTCGTGTTTTTTTCGTAAGGCGAATCAAATTCTTTTGAGCCAATTTCCATTTTTTTCGACCAATTTGAAAATTTCTAAACATTAACTGGATCAAGATACGCAGGATGATAAAACATTCGAACATTTTGTTGAAATATACATGTCATCTTGACCCTCATCAAAATTAGGGTCATAATATCGGGGCTAATAGCGGACTTTAATATCGCGAAAACAAAAATTACTAAATTTTGGACTAGTTTTTTGAAATTAGACTTTTCTTTTTTGGAGGTTGCATTGAAATTTTCATTCGGGGACACAATTCCGTTGGCATCGCCACGTCATTGGTGAATTTCTTACAGCAATGTAAGTGCCTTCGCCGTCTGTATGGAAGCGGAGACGATACGTTCACCGCAAGGGAGCTATCATATTCCTTCTTGACTTTCCTCGGTCCCACGAAATTCGGACTAGAGCTTCGGTTCGAGCTGACGCGTAGGTAACTCGTCAGTCTGGGACGGAGTTTCTTATTGCGGAAGTTAATGCACCTTTGCGATCAGCCGCTTGAATAACGTCTTATCGCGTTTCGTGAAATCCAGCCTGCGTTTCTCTGGTTGGATGTTCCTTGTCTGTAGCCTGCGAACGTGTGGCATATATCGATTCTTTTTCTTTCGAAAATTTATTTCGTTTCTCTAGTTAATTTTATTCGAATACGTTTATTTAAACTCTCAATTTATTGTAATTCTTAATTTATTGAAACTCTCAATTTATTGAAACTCTTAATTTATTGAAATTCTTAATCTATTAAAATTTGTAATTTATTCACAGTATATTTATTTTTATTCTCTTCTCTCGTTCATTTTTTGTCATTGTTCGCCGATTGCGATTACGTCCAGAACGAATTCGTGATCTTTCACGAAGATTCAACCGGTTTTTATTAGGCTCGCGAAACGTGCGCCAGAATTTTTTCATCGTATATTAATATTTTTTTACTATTTTTAGTTAACTTTATTTTTAACTTACGAAAGGAAAAAAAAAAGTTTTTTTTTCTTTCGGGCCATTGAAACCCACTGGAGCACTCTTATAGATATGTGTCACAAATCAACTTTCCTCTACCTGATGATTTGCAACGGTGTTGCAAATTATCAATTTTTTCAGGTTTTTTACTTGCTTTTTAGGTGCAAGGATAAAAAGATTATGACAACGTCTAATCCGAGCGGCAGTTCCACCGTATCTATACGAGACTCCATCTTACACTGTAAGATAATTATAGGCCGATAATACAGCTAATGGGCGGTTATCGGGCATAAAATGAACGTGATTGTATACGTACATATGCGTCAATTCATTCACCGTAAAAATCAAGAAATAACGATATATATATATATATATATATAATTTATTTTGCGATCAGTTGCAAATCGGTGTTTCTTCTCTCGAAGAAACTAAGTTTCAGTGTATTTATGTCTTAACGCGCGAATCCGTGCTCCGCAGCAAATAAAGTTGTGAAGTACGGTTATTAATATTGTAAAATTGGAATGAAACACGTGCTTGAAAAAAATTGTGCATAAATTATATCTGTCTTCGGTTCTTTTTTCACCTTTGTTGGATTATTAAAGAATTCAGAACATGCTGTGCAAGTTTAATCCACTTAGGGCCAAACAGCCGTAGAGATAGTCACCTTGAACAAGTTTAAGGAGGGTTGAGCGTTTCACGGATGAATTTCAAAGTTTACCAGTGTTTTTAAACGTAAATATTCGCTCCACCTTCACATTAATATCTAGTTTATTACGAAGGATCGTGAAGGGAACTGGAATTTGGCCAATGAAAGCAATAAATGTGTCAGCAAGACATTCGAGGAGCCGAATAAAATCACGTTTTTTTTTTCCCTTAAAAAACAGAAAACTGTGCTTTTTTATGAATCTAAGATTTTTTGTAATTTTTTTATTAATCAATTTTTTCATTGGCTGTTTTTTTAAAATTTATCCCAGCAATGGGTCAGATTAATTGAAAAAAACTCGCAAGCTGTGCAGTCCATAATCATCCGGGAACGACTCGACGACGATATTTTTGGAGGGAGAAAAAAAGCAGAAAATTAGCCCATCTTTATCGATTTTTGTATTTCTAATCGTTGATCTGGGAATCCAAAAACTGAAGATTTTTCCGATCCAACGTGCTCCGAATAAAAATGAAAAAATTATCAATTTTTTTAACCATTCTAATGCTTTTTTCAAATTCACGTCGGGAATCGTAAAAATTCGAGTGAGATTTCCCGATTGGCTACGAAGAGCGACGGTCTTGCAGCCTCCATTTCCAATCCGCAGGCGGTTTTCCGTTGACGTGGCCTTAAGTTTCGTGATTTTTTACTCGAGTGATATAGCCGCCCTTGCGAAAATAGGTTATTTTCCATAATATTGCTCGCTCATAGTTGAACATCCGCCTAGTAACGTATGCATAGAGAACGGAGAAGTTGCACGAGCCCATCACGTGCTTGAGCGCAGTGAAATCTCAAGTTACACATTAAATGCTGCTCGCGATGGTAGGAAAGTGCGAGTTGACGAAAGCGTGGTGCGAACTCATTGGATTTGCGGTATTATTTAATCTATTTATCGTAAGGAGAGAAAGGCTTGAGGCCGCCCCTTGAGACGTGTCTCTCGAGGACGCGATAGCGAAATGATCGCGGTCAATTCATACGTGGCCCAATGGACTTTGTTGACAAATTTCTCAACGGATGACCTGAATTTCAGCGATACTACGTAATTCTAATTTCTCCGCGAGAAATGGCCCTAACGAAAATGTCCGTACCGATTTACAGTAACAAAAAAATCGTAAAAAAATCAAATATTGGTCGAATTTATATCCGAAGAAAAGCTCCAGTGTCATCCTCTTATTTATTACGATAAAAATCATGATTTCAAACGGCTTCAGGGGTCTTCACACTTTAGACGATAAAAAAGGCTATTTTCGAGAATTTTTTTGATAGGTTTATATTATAGATATTGATATAAAAGTTGCTACACTTAATAAATACATATAGGTATAGCGCGTATCAAGGATTCTTTTAAATTTTGGTATTTGCTATTTTTTTGCCAAAAACGGTGAAAAAACACGTTTTTTTGTTTTTTCGAAAAGTGTTCGCGATTTTGTTATTTTTGCATATATAAAAAATCGTACGATATGCGCTATAGACATTAACATACTGAATCTAAAACCGTTTGATTTTTTTGTTTCGGATGATTCATCTCCGAGATTTCAACAGCGCATACCTACAGTTTTTTTAGGACATTTTTCAACTACCATTTTCGTTTATAAATAGTAACTTAAATTTTTACTTTTTAGTTTCAGTGTATTTCGAAAGTGTATTCATTAAGTGTAAAAACTTTTATCTATATATTTATGATATAAACTTATCAAAAAAATTCATGAAAATAGCCTTTTGTTATCGTCTAAAGTGAGAAGACCCCTTAAGACCTTATATACCATTGGGTGGTCGGGAAACAAGGCTTTTTTTGGGTTTTTTGTTTGACGATACTAATGAACCACTCAAAATAAGGTTTTAAGGGTTCGTTTTACATTTCTGTAGGTACTTGAGTCAATTTTTATTTTCCAAAGTAGCCGGTGGAAAGAGAATGCCTTTTTTTAAGGCCCTCCACGGGCGGTCTTGGAGACGCACATGAGCATCTAGAATATATTTTTATTCTTTCGTAATCTACATAAGTTTCGCTAGTGAAGTACACAAGATTATAACAAAATATTGATTTTGGCAAAATTGGCACCATTTTGAAAAAAAAATGAGGAACTCAAAAAAACTCCCTTTATCTATTTACAAAAACCGTAATTGTTGATAGATCGTAACAACCATGTGTACTTCGCTAGAAAGTCTTTCCAAAAAGTGCAGTAGAAATTTTTAGTCAATCGGTTGAAAATTGCAGGAGGTACGAGTTCGCCCGATTTTGAAAACATGGTTTTGAGAAAAACGGCGTTTGAAAGTTATAAACCATTTTCCTTCGGACCATTGAAAATTGAGCCATTGAAAATTGCAGGAGGTACGGGTTCGCCCGATTTAAACATGGTTTTTAGAAAAAACCATGTTTTCAAAATCATGTTTCAAAAAACGGTACGGACCAATGAAATTTGCTAGAAGCCCGATTTTGAAAACATGGTTTTGAGAAAAACGGCGTTTGAAAGTTATAAACCATTTTCCTTCGGTCCATCATTCTTCGGATGTTTATACATATCAACCATATCATTTTTGATATGTATATACATAATTTAAGACAACAAAAAATTGCAATTTTTTTAAAGGTATTAAAAATGTTTTTCTAAAGGTATTAAAAATATTTTTTTTTAAGGTATTGAAACGTTTTTAACGGCCTCAAAATGATTATGGCTTTTACATGAGGAAGTTGCCGACAACGCGAACTGAAAATATTTTCGATCTTTCATTTACGAGCATTCCATGATAAATCTCAAGTCATAAAAGTCTCCATCTATCAGGCATATTTGAACTTGTGATTTTGCGCGGAATTTATGCGGAATTGCATTCATCTGTCCGCAGTCTCCGGGGTACTGAAATCTAAAGCTTCGTGTACGTGGGACAAGTTATACGACTAAATGTTGCAGCGTTGCTTATGATCGTGCAGCCACATCAGCCCGAGGGAATCCTTTCTCCCTGATGAAAACAATCACTACACAAATACCTATTTGTTTCTATTTGATTGGTCAGGAGAGTCGATTATCCGCGGGGCACTTTATGTCAAAACCTTTGCCTCGCGAGTTCTTGAAAGCTCGTATTTCCGAATCCCAAATAAGTGCCGAAAATTTCGGTTCACGCGCACACTACGTAAGAGGATTATTTAAAAAAAACTGAAAAAAATTGAATTTTTTATGGAATGGGAAAAAGTGATTCGATTTTGATAGATTTTTTTTAAATTCGTACCTACTGCTTCGTCAATAGACTATCGTCAGGGAGAGTTGCGGTGAATATTGAAGAAATATGCGTAACAATATCTATATAATTTTAAAAATTGATAGAAGTATAATGAATAAAGTGTTATAAAAATTAATCGTAAAAAATTGAAAAACCGTGCCAAAGACGATCTAATACTGATGTATTGTAAAAATACCGAATCTCGCGCATTTTAAAAATGTCAAAAATATTCGATGACTATTCAAGAAATACGTAACGAATATCCAAATAAGTTGTAAATAATATGAAAACATCATGCACGGTATATTATAAAAAGATAGTGGTACAACTTTTTTTCAAATCGTACATAAAAGTAATCTAATACCGTGTTATCATTAAAATAACGCATTTTTTTGAGCATTTCCTGAATGTCATATCCGATGTCTATTGTAGAAACGGCGGAATGAATATTCAAATATTTTATAAATATTGTAAAAATATCATGAGCAATATATTCTAAAAAATAGCCGTACAACAATTCAAAGATCGTACAAAAAAATGATATAATATTGTTTTATCATAAAGATGAAGCCCTTTTTCGCGCATTTCCGAAATATCATATTCAATGACCATTCAAGAAATGAGCGAAATAAATACCCACGTAAATCATAAATATTATAAAAATATTATAAACGGTATATTATTTTTTTAAAGTCATACAAAAACTTAAAAACTGCACAAAGAAATAATCTAATATTATTTTATAAAAAAAATAACGCATTTTTTCGCGCATTTCCACAATGTCGAAAATATTCGATGCCTATTTAGGAAACAGTGAAACGAATATCCAAAGATATTATAAGTAATATGAAAACATTATGAACGGTATATTATAAGGAGATAGAACAAAAAGATATAAAGTATATTATAATAAGATTGTACAAAAAATTAATCTAATATTATTTCATCATAAAAATAAAGCATTTTTTCCCGCATTTTCAAAATCTCAGATTCGATGACTATCAAAGAAACAGCGAAATAAATATCCAGATATATGATAAATAATATAAAGATATTATGAACTGTATATTGTAAAAAAGTCATAGAAAATCTAAAAAAAATTGTACACAAAAATAATGCGTTTTCTCGCTCATTTTCAAAACATCCAATAATTTGAAAAAAATCTCCTGACACACGCATGTGCACCGAGTACATACTTTGACTATGTTTCGCAAGAAACAAGGACTAGGACTTTCCCTCGTCATCTTGGAAATTCAAGGCTTTCCAACTCGCGAAAAAAAAACACTTCCTTCTTTAAAAACGAGCTTTGCCCACGCGCGTCTTCTATCCCTCTCGTACCTTGGGACGGGAGCCTGAATTAGAAGGTCCAAAAAAGCGTTTACTTTGGGAATTTTTTTAGAAGGGAAAAAAGCAAGTGAGCCCAGTAAACATTGAGGTATCTTTCCATGTATATTTGAAATGTATAAAAAAAATTCATCATGAAACAATAAATGCCTGCAGATTTATCAGCGTATTCCATGTGCGTCTTGCCACTGCAGTCCCCAATCGGCGGGAAATATGCAGCTCGTAATTCTTGACTGAACCAAATGAACCAATAAAATTTTCAATTATCATAGATTTTTCTTCTGGGTGAATTAAGAAAAAGCTGAAAAAATAGTGAAATTATAACTTTTCTCAGGATTGAAAAAAAAGTAAAAATAACACTTTACCGTGCTATAAAAATGATTTAAAAATACTTTATCAGGGACTTATTTAATTCACTTTGAAGAGATTTTCATAGCGAACAAAATAAACTTTGGTTTGATTCAATAGGTCGTTTAGTTTTTTTTCTGTCACGCCCGCCAATTTGGAAAAATCGTGAAAACGAAAACTGGAGAAAACGCGCTTCAAAGTTTCCAATATGACGGAGCTGTGACAGGGTGTTATAGCAAGGTCGCCGCGGGAGTTGCGAGTCGGCGTGCAGTCTAGCTTCCCGTAGACTTTGATGTGCAAAAAAATCGAAACGTTTTCCCAGTTAGACCATGTAGATTCTATGTGACGGTAATTAAAATGAAGGAAATGCGAATTTAAGAAAATGGCACGCATTTACAAAAAAAAACAACATTTTACGCAACATTTCTGTAAAATGTGCATTAAAAAGTTTTTTTTTTTTCAATTTTTCAAAAACAATTCTCATCAAGTAGAAGGTACCAATATTATCGATATTTCGACCAAGTTTCAACTCAATCTGCTTAAGGGGCTATACAAGTGTGACACTTTGAAAAAATCGATTTTTTTTGCCTTTTTCGACAGTTTATACTTTCAAGAATATGAGATGAGATTTTTATACTTTCAAGATTTATACTTTTAAGAATATGAAATGAGATTTATCAAATTTGCTGACATTGTAACTCAACGAGCAATTACCCGATTGACTTTAAATTTGAACTGAGTACTCTTGAATATATTTACTCTACAATGGCGTAGGATATTTTTGATTGGATGAAAATTGACGATATGGCATTGAAAAAACGACCATTTTATAGGCAAGAAAACAGACTTTTTTTCATAACTACGCCATTTTGTTAGATTTTGATATTTTTCGAAAATCCTAAGTCATTGTACAGGAAATTCCTTTTTCGGTTTCAGCTACTCAATCGGCCGGAATCATGTCAGCAGTGGAGGAACTTTTTTTTTTTGCGCCTCCGAAGGCAGCGCACAAGTCGCTTGGATCTCAATATTTTTCTATGAAAAAAATTATCTAATATAGGTTAAATATAGCCAAATATATTCTTAATTTTCCGAAACATTTAATTGAGTACTTTTCTTTCAAACAATTCCCTAAAATCACCCAAATTTTCAGCGTTCACACTCGTATAGCCCTTAAGGCGTTACCCCCACTTGTAGCGCAAAAAAGGCCTTTTTCATTAATTTTTTTAAAGAAAAATACAAAACTTTTTTAATCGATCAATATACCATCTTAAAGAACACATCTTGAAGAACTTTCAGTAATTTTTTTATTGAAAAATATTACATTGTTTAGTGGCAAATGGCCGTCAATGAAATAATGTTTTTATATACACGGTTTGCGGTGACCAACATTGCGGTGAAGTGAATCATCTAAAAAAAAATGCGGATGGATTTAGTCACATATGAGTATAAACTAGTCTTTAATCGAAGGATTTTAAAAAATATTCATTCTTCACACAATGGCGGACAGTCAAAGTTAATGGTTCGATTTTAACGAAAAAAGCGGCCGTTTTTTGGCTATAAGACGGCCATTGTTTTTCGAAAAAAAATCGAACGAATAAAGACTGCATTTTTATGTATTAAATAAGCCTGCAAAATTTCAAGAAGATTGGTTCATTAGTGTTCGAGTAATCTTGGTCACCGACTTCAGAAATGTCATTTTGAGAAAAACGCGTTTAAAGTTTCTCTTTCAACGCGGATTTCAGGACATATTCTCAGATACTTATACTTCAAAAAAATGCAATAAAAAATCGATTTTTTCAAAATCGCAAGTGGGGGTAACCCCTTAAGGGGAGATATACACCTGGGAGCCGGAAAAGGTCATTTTTGTAAATTTTTTCAAGGAAAACTATTTGTAATTTCGGATTGGAGTTTGAATTATCCAAAAGTATACACATTCAAGAATATGTTTAATTTTCTTTATTTAAAAATATTTTTAAAAAAACAAGGATATTGTACGATCCTCGGAGCGTCGTAAAAAAATCTGCGTATACGGTACCCACAGGCGTTTCTTCAAAAATCATCTGAAAAAAAAACCAAAAAGATTATTAAATTAGATACTATAATCTAGTACTTGTCATAGCCGATTTTGAAAATATCGATCTATGACAAAATGGCGGACGTTTGAACATAAATAGTGATTTTTGGGCCAAAAATTAGTTATTATTTTGCCTATAAAACAAAAACGAAGTAACGGGAAAAAAATCCTATGACAAATACTAGATAATGGTGTATAGAATAACCACAAAAAACCTCAAGGCAATCGGTTCATTGGTTTTCGAGAAATTTTGGGTACCGATTTGAAAAACGTGGTTTTGAGAAAAACGCGTTTGAAAATTTGGGAATGAACAAATCATGAAATTTGTCAACTTGCATGGAATCATCGATGCCAGGCCCATAAGTAGGTCTTCTACGGTCGACGGAATGTTCATAGCTTCTAAATCCTCGACCTCGACCATCTAGGTGTATATCTCCCCTTAATAGTTTTCGAGTAATACTGCACGCCAATTTCGAAAATGCAGTTTTGAGAAAAACGCGTTTGAAGTTCACGCCCGCTCCGAATCCGAGCGATGAGGCACCGCGTTGACGGGCTTCAACGTTTCAAGTTTTCCGAATTTCGCTTTAAAACTTTACTTAAATATTCTACATATATAGTTACATCCTTAAAAAAAACAAATCGATTTTTTGATCGTTGTAAATGTATATCCGCCTCAAGCGAAACCTCGGTATCGCACTCTCCGCTTCTCGTCGTTTCCTCCTCAAAGCTCAAGACTTAGACTGGTACCGCGAAAACGCCATCCAATTTGCGCGCTGATAGTTGATTCGAAACTTTTTCGTTTTTTTGTTCGGTGCCAGCTCGTCTTCCTCAAAGGTGGCACAGGCAAAGCGGCGTATAAATTATTTCGAAAATACACACCGTCCATATTCCGCACCCCACGACGTAAATACGGTGTACGTATATCGCTTTTTTTTGTCCCCTCCTCCTCTCTTTATTCTCGTCTCTCGTTATTTTTTCGTCATCCTCTACCAAAGGGAAGAAACGAAGGGGTGATGTAAAAATAAAAGACACGTTGAACGCCGCGCTGGCTGCAGGATGTAGATTGCGCGACTGGTTGTTGGCGTTCGCCAGGTAAACTCGTAATACTGGGAGCAGGAAGCGCTCTCGGCCTCTTCGAGAGATAACTTGACAGTCGAATTAACCGCTTCTCGGAACGGACAGCCCAGATATACTGGTGTGTGAGCCGGCATAAAGCGGCGCATCTGCTGTCTCTTCTGATCACGATCCCGCGATGCGCACCGGCTATCCTTTCTGCTTTGATCGTTGATTTTTCACGTGCGTCTCTGTGTGTGTTGGTGTCCGTAATATAATATCCTTTCTCCATATACAAGTATCCAAAGTGTGGCTGTTTCGAGGACGGTCCTTGGAATGACCATTCCATGGATATGCCGACAGCCAGAGGTGATGGTGAAGCCATTGGGGTTTTCGTAATGTCGAGTGAGGGGACGAAAGCCAAGAGGATGCTCCACGAAGTCAAGTGTCTTCAAAATCACCCTTCTCTATATACAGATATATGTACATTCGCGTGTATGTGTCCGTACGTGTTTTCACGTTGCTGCGCAATGAGAGCCATGAGCAGGGCCACACTCGTAACGCATCGTATTTTTCTTTCTTTTGGCAAGTGCACGAGTTATTTTGCCGCGGGACGTCTTTTTAATCACGCAAGCATATACTCCTGTTTATCATCGTACGTACAGGCCGAGTACTCGCATTCAAAGCCACCCGGAGCGGCAAAAATTGCCACTTGTCAACGTCCCCTTCGGTTTGCCCTGCCCAGATAAAATTACAATCCGGCGAATCTTATTTCGGGAGCTTCGTTGAAGGACCTCCGATGGTCGCATTGGCGCGGGTCGGAAATCCGCGAGAATTCGCCCGGGCAAAGGCAATTGTCCGGGGATAGTCCGTATTGTTGAATTTTCTTTTGAAAAACGTAGGAAAGTCTCGACCAGATGGTATTTTCCTTGAGAATGGTGAAGACGTCTAAAACAATATGTTTGGACGACTGAGAAGACACCCATGTAGAGATTGACCGTTGGGCCTGGGACGGGCCTTCACAGTTAGCCTTTCTAGAATATTGGGCCGTGAGTATTTACCAATGAGGTGCCTTTGTAGAAATGATAAGAACGGCCCGATATCGGCTGACAGAGCCAACAATCATTGGGCCAATGATTTAATTCATTGTAGCGCCAATGTTGGTGATTGCACTTGGCCCTATGTGGGCCCTCTTAAAGGGCCTATGTAGAAATTGACCACTGGCTCTATGATGGGTCTATCTAGAAGTTAGTCTATCTAGAATATTGGGCCGTGAGTTTGTTTGGGCTTGTTTGGGTGCGTGATAAATATTCAACTTGTATCGGGCCAAGATTGGCCCGAGATTGGCCCTTATGGATGCACATTTCATGGAATAACCTTGAAATAAATTGTGATTTGCGTATATGACAAGCTTCAAAATTGGCATATTTTACTTACTCAGGTTTCTGTCCTGATAGCAGAGATTCCATCGTTGGAGAACCAGTTTTGAGCAATCAATAAACATTGCGAATAAAGAGAATCAGGTTTCTGTTCCAATAGCAGAGATTTCATCATTGGAGAACGATCTCTGCGCACCAACAAAAATGGCCAATAAAAATCCTCGTTCTATCCAATTTTAGGGTGTTCCATCATGTTTATGCAGTTGAGCACATCACGAGCCAGTGCGGAGAATAATAATTTGACTCTATTCTTCGATATCGTTTCAGCTCTGGCTCTCTGCGACTGGTCGGACCTTCAGCGCCAGAGAAGATCCATAGCTCGAAGTTTTTGTTCGCCTCGTGGCGGAAGTCCGCAGCAGGAGGAATTCTCGAGGATCGGTACACTGGAGGCTACCCAGTTGTTGGCTACTTTCGAGAAGCCCGATTCGAGGCCTATACTGGAGGGAAAACAATCGCTGAAGCCACTGTTGCTTGCCTCGTTGGCCAACATGTTCACCCGTTACATGTGCTCGATCAGATTCAGCTACGACGACGAGGACTTTCGCCGTATCGTGCGCTCCTTCGACGAGATTTTTTGGGACATCAATCAGGGCTCACCGGTGGACTTTTTGCCCTGGCTCAGCCCTTTCTTCACGAAACAGATGAATCGTTTGAACGACTGGGCAACCGACATAAGGAGTTTCATACTGCGCCGAATAATAGATCGTCATCGGGAGACCTTGGACACAGCTACGGGAATACCGCGTGACTTCACCGATGCCCTGCTTTTGCATCTCGATAGTCCCGAGTCCGATTTGTCCTGGCAGCACATCATCTACGAGCTCGAGGACTTCATCGGTGGGCATTCGGCGATTGGAAATCTCGTGATGCTGATACTGGCGAACGCCGCCGTTTATCCGGAGGTTCAGAAAAAAATGCAGGCCGAATGCGACAACATACTGTCGCGCGCTGAACGACGCGACAGCCTAATCACCTTTGACGATCGTTTGGAGATGGCCTACACCGAGGCGGTCATATGGGAAACCCTGAGAGTCGCAAGCTCACCGATCGTGCCCCACGTAGCCACCGAGGACACCGACATCGACGGCTATCCCGTCGCCAAGGACACCGTAGTTTTCGTCAATAATTTTCATCTCAATCACGGCGAGGCCTACTGGGGCTCGGATGCACGCGAATTTCGTCCCGAACGCTTTCTCAAGCCCGTCGACAATCTCGCCACCAACCCCGACAAGAGCAACCAGAGCATCAAATATCGCGTCAGCAAGCCCGAACACTTCGTACCATTCTCGACTGGCAAACGTACCTGCATCGGTCAAAGACTCGTTCAGGGCTTTGCCTTCATCATTGTAACGGCTCTTGTCTCACGATATGACGTAGGCCCCGCCAACGACGACCTGAAGATTCACTTACTTCCGGGCTGCGTTGCCGTGCCCCCTGACTCCTTTCATCTCAAGCTACAGCCGAGAAAAAGCTCCCAAGGCTCACCCTCCGCATGAATCACGCCCATCAAACACTCGCAGGAAACATTGCTTTTGTTTTCTAACCTTGAGATCATTGATTTTTTCTCCACCCAAGAAGGAACAGATGTTATCGCGATTTTATATCAAAGCTATTATGAACATTGTTTTGTTTTCAATTGCACGTATCTCCAGTTGAAATGGAGAGATTCAAGCTAGTAATTAGAATAATCGAATGGTAAGACTGAATTTGAAGCCTCGCTGAAACGTGGATTTTCGCAAACAGAATGGGAAAGAAAACCCAACATTTGGGCTACGGTGTCGTTTTGAGGCCTCAGGCCACTGTAACGGGTAGAAAATCATGTGCGAATGTAACAATTTTTTTTTCGTATGAAAAAATTATTCACTCATAAAATTAATCACACATCCATTTGGTATGAATATCAAGCTGTTAGAAAAAATATATATATTTTTTTTTCGATGTAGAAAATGGCCGACTACTAATTTTTTCTTTTGTCATATTTTTAGGCACACCTATTCTACCAATGGAACAATTTTGACCTAGTGCAATTAATTTTACGAATAAATCACTTTTTCATACGAAAAAAAATTGTTAAATTCGCACATGATTTTACACCCGTTACTGTGGCCTAAGGCCTTAACCAAAAAAGGGCCACGGAAATCTTGAATATGTGGTCGCAATCTTCTCTTGATAGAGGCCAAGGATCTTTGGTCTGGCCGGATTCGACATCTTCCGCAAATGAGAAACGTCGATGCGAGAAATATATGATTTCAATTACATTGTGTGAACCTTGGGCATGTTAAACGGGACCACGCTTCTAAGGCTGTATTACGATAATATAAGTGTAAACGTTTTCTTCATTATTCCTCGATTACACAGCATCAGCTACGAGGATCGATTGAAAAGTTGCCGATTTAAATCGGCATGTTTTTTTTTTAACAATTTTTTGTTCACCTTGACCCTCCTTGACCGTAAAACTGGCGTTTTTCGAGTTCCAAGCCTTCAGAATGGTAGTTTTTATTTGAGGCATCAACAGCTCTGGTTACTTTAGCATCTGGTGAATTTTTTTTTCTCAGATAGCCATTCCATTCAATGTTGGTGAGATCGGAAACTTTTCAATTCATCCTCGTACGTGCGAACATATGTACGGGAATGTCTTCGATATTAGAATCACAAGAAAATTTGTATGCTTGTATATAGATATATTCCTCGTGTTAAGATCCTTTTGCATTCCTCCGTAACCATATTATGTGATCGTCATAATTTTTTAAAAATATTTCGCACGTTTATGTACGGAGCATTTCGTTAAGCCACAGGAAAATAAAGTGCCTATTGAACCATTATATATCAGTAATCTTAGGTTTTTCTTTCGCGCCAGCGTGTTTCTTGTACGGCTACAAATATATCGAGCGGGTGACCTAAGGCTTTGTGGAATAATATACGAACTTTTAGTTCCCAAACTAAATAGTTCTGAAAAAAAATGACCATATTTTTTCAGTGGGCAGGTTCGAAACGCAAAAAAGTCATCGGAAGCAGATCAAAATTGTGGTCCAGGTTCGTGAGAGGACAAGATTTTCTTCCAGATTCGTTTCCAGGTGCAAAGTCACATATATTTTTTCAGTTCAACCTGTCTTTTTTTTCCATTGATAGATTAAGGGGTTAGGCCACTCTAAAGACCGAAAAATAGGCTTTTTGGCGATTTTTTTTTCAGAAAAAACAAACAAAAAATAAATCGAGATTACGAAAAAGGGTGTTCATCATACATATCAGTGACTGTATACAATAATTTTTTTGAAGCGATTAATTTCAAAATGGCGGCTGTGCAGCGTTTTTGCGATGACGTCTCCGTTTTTCCAGGGTCCACGGCTGGACAAACAGCTCCTGTAATTTTTTAATTATAATGAGCCAATGCATTTTTTTCGATTATATATAATAACTGCTATAGAAGCACGTGGGATTTTTTTTCGATATATTGATTATTTTTTGCCAAAAGGCGCACTTCTAAAGTGGAAAGTGAAAAATTTGCCTAAAAAATCGGCAGATAATTGTTAATAACAAATGAACCATGCAATATAAAAAAGAATCCTACGTACTTCCACAGACAATGTATTTTTCAAGATATATTCGACATTTCAAGTGAATCGGTTGAAAATTGTCTGAGCCAACTTAAAAAAATGCAGTTTTGAGATAAACGCTGCACAGCCGCCATTTTGAAATTAATCGCTTCAAACAAATTATCGTATACAGTCACTGATATCTATGATAAACACCCTTTTTTGTAATCTCAATTTATTTTGTAGTTTTTCTGAAAAAAATCCCCAGAAAGCCTATTTTTTCGGCCTCCAAAGTGGCCTAAGGCCTTAAGATATAATTATGGCAATGGATAAATTTGCAATCTCGGAGAAATTGAAGATAATCTTGCCTCACTGATACGTCCATAAAATTCGACATCCTCAGTACGATTTTTCACGTGAAAAAAATGATGAAAGTATTTATGAGACGAAAGTAATATGACCATCTTAAAGGTTTTTTTTCTACGAGGAAGCAAATATAATCGCAAATCCAACAATGAGTCATCGGGTTTTAATTACCTCAACGTTGTCGGATCGGCGTATTCAGCAACAAGACTCCGTCTGGTCTTCCCGCAGACGAATAGGAGACGATCACCTTGACTCAAGGGTACAAGAGTCGCGAGAGACGACCGGGACAGAAGTCGTCCTGTTTCCAACAGTTCTCTTCTCCACTCGGTATACTTCTTTTGGCCTGTCTCGTATATCTTTCTCTCCCTTCTGTTCGCTCTCTTCCACCGGCTCTCTGGTTCTCTCGTAGGCCGCGTTGTCTTTTCTTTCTTATTCCTCTTTGGTCCCGAGAGAGACATAACACACACACTTTTTACGAGACCCTTTGCTGTTTCATCTCGACCTTTAACGTACGAGACGACCTCTCTTCGCTCTCTCGTCGATGCCCTTGAATTTAAAGTGACTTCACGACTCCGATCTCTTTTATTTTCCCACGGGACGAACCAACCAGCATCAAGCGCAAACGACAACACGGGGGCCCCTTCGGTTCTCGGTTATGTAGCTCAAGTATTTACGTGACGCTGACCTGTTTGGCGTGCAGTGAAGCGGTCGGGCTTCTCAACTGTTGTCGCAACTTCAAAACAATTGTCCTATGTTGTTGTCTCGGGATGATCCGTTCAGGGTCATGCGCAACAGCTTCGTCCGGACTCTCGAAGCAGACGAGTTCTTCACAAAGTAATGCGAAGCGTCACCTGGGGCTACTAACTGGAATCTTCGTTGGACACTTTTGCGCATGGACTATAGAAAGCCGGCCAGCTTCTTGGCCCGGTATCACCATATTCGGTGCCTAAATCGCGTGTAACGAGTCCTCGACGAGACCGACTAGTCGAGGCCCCTTAAGGGGCTATACCAGTGTGAAAAGCTTCAGCCTCTCAGCCGGCGTTATTCGCGGAAGGGGAGGGTCCATTGTATGGGCTAGGTATAGCTGATTAGCAGTTTTTGCGGTAAATATCATTTTATCTTGCTAAAATCGATAGTTAAATCTTCAAAGGCGTTTTTCTCGAAATGAGATTTTTCAAATTTGCTGACATTGTAACTCAAAGAGGAATTTTCCGATTGACTTGAAATTTGAACTGAGTACTCTTGAATATATTTACTCTACAATGACGTAGGCTATTTTTGATTGGATGAAAATTGACGATTTGGCATTGAAAAAAACGACCATTTTGTAGGCAAGAAGACAGACTGTTTTTTCATAACTACGCCATTTTGTTAGATTTTGGAATTTTTCGAAAACCCTAGGTCATTATACAGAAAATACCTTCCAGTTTAACGACATTTTTTCCTCTTTCGGTTTCAGCTACTTAATCGGCCGGAATCATGTCAGCAGTGGAGGAACTTATTTTTTGGCGCCTCCGAAAGCAGCGCATAAGTCGCTTGGATCTCGATATTTTTCTATGAAAAAATGATGTAATATAGGTCAAATATAGCCAAATATATTCTTAATTTTCCGAAACATTTAATTGAGTACTTTTCTATAAAAAAATTCCCGAGAATCACCCAAATTTTCAGCGTTCACACTGGTATAGCCCCTTAAATGTGAGCCGAAGACTTGAACACCAGAGGTAAGTCAAATTCGTGCGATGGAGATCCATAAGACTAATGCAGTTACTGTGGAATCAAAATCTGTGGAATCAAGAATCAAACAATGTGGAATCAAGAATCAAACAATGTAGAATCAAGAATCAAACAATGTGGAATCAAAAATCAAAGAATGTGGAATCAAGAATCAAACAATGTAGAATCAAGTATCCAACGATGTGGAAATATAAATCAAACGATGTAGAATCAAGAGTCAAACTATGTGAAATTAAGCGAATTAAGAGGCCGTTTCGGATACAAGGTTTGCATTGGCTTTTCAGAAATTCCAAATATTTTGCTGCCTCGATGAACAACTTGATTATAACGGAAGACTGGTTGCGTTTCACATTATTGGGTGAAAAAATGGTTTATTATTTGCTCCTGGATCAACGATAAGTACAGCCCACTTTTGGGGCTAACGTTCGTTTGATTCCTAATTGTGATTGCTGAGAAATGGATCAATTCATCAAATCTTTGAAAATGGGTCTTAGGAGAAAAAAACGGCGAAGGAGAATGTTGTGATGAGATCTTCTGAAGCTGAACACCGGTGACAATTAATACACTCAATTTTTGTTTGCTCAATCTAACCTAAAAACTCAAATTCCGGAATTTCTCATAATTACAGATAACAAGTGAATCTGTGAATCCGTGCTACCGTATCTGGCACACGCAATCAAGGCCACTGTCTCAACTTGTCTTTGTGCTTTTTAACAACATTTAGCTTATTCGCCCAACGCTTCTATTGTTAATATACCGGCAATTGATTGCAAAGAATGTAGGTGCTCCAGATTTTCATATGGATGAACGTGGATAAATATGCCATGGTTGTTAGACGAAGAGCATGTAGTGAACGTCGTTCCCGAGCAAGTTTTTATTCGAGCAGGTTTCCACGCTCCGAAGTGTACAGTCTGCAGAACGCTGGGCACCATAGGCCTTAACGCTCTCCACGTATAAATACTTGCTACGTAAAAGCGCTCCGGAGGGGAGGATCATGTAAACATCGTTATTTTGTTTTGCAGCAGCGGGAATACTGCACATTTCCCAATACAAGAAACTATATAAGACAGTTCGTGGTTTCGGAATGACTTGGAACGAGGGAGCAGATTTTTAAATTCATTCGACGACAAACTAATATGATTGATAAAAAAAACTCATTTATGGGAATTTTTGCAGATGTTTTAAAAAAAGAAGCATAACCTTCCTGTTGAAATTAGTGACTTCATCCCTTGGTATCTCGATGAACGTTGGAAGTATTTCAACTTTTCGATTGACACGATTGTAAAATGAAAGTAAAAGATTGGATAATTACGCAAATCAGCGATTAAGCGACACATATTGATTTGTTTAAAAATATGAATTGAACTTGTTCGTAATTTTGTATGTTCTGGCAAATTTCCTAAGCCACATTTATTTCCGACATTTTCCCGTTATATATAGTATTTTATTTACAACAGTCTTTCGATGATTTCAATAATCATTCGATACGCGCTCAGGTATTATCATTGCCGAAGCTGGAGTCGAGAAAAACTTCTTTCAACCAATGTAGCACAGTTGTCATTGCGTGCACCCTTTCTCTGGCTTCATGATCGATGTTTTGCTGATACCTGTACGGCCTCTGTTCCATCTGTTTCTTGCTCGTAAGCCCAATCCACTCCAATATCGGATTATCTCTCTGATAACCGTACTTTGCAGTTTCGTCCGCCATTGAGTTAATATCGTAATCGTCATCGCCATTCAATTGACCGTGATCCTGCCTCGAGTGTTCGTGATCTTGTTCGTCGATGTGGTAATAGTCCAACATTGGACCAAGACTTTGGGCGGAAACCGAATTAATCAAACGATTCATAGCGTTTGCTAGGATTTTGGATCGCTTTGCTTGCGGGCCAACATTCGTTTGTGAAAGACTAGTAATGGATTCACGGCCGTTCGTGTTCAAGGTCACGCCCCTTTCTATAAAGTCTCTGTCAATTGGCGGGATGTCGGAAGATCCTGTGCGTTCCTTCGATTCCATATGATTGACGTTGTCGCTCAATGATACCTCGTTTGCCCAGGGTCCTGAAGAATCTGTAAAATCTGCCAGGTCGATTGTCAAATTGTATTTCTTGGCAATTTGGACGACAGGTGTCGTGCTGGCCGCCAAATTCTCGCTTCCACGGAACGCACGAGTGTGACGTCCCTTTGCGTCTATGATGGAATCCGAATTTTCCGCTTGCTCGACGGAAGCAAAACGACTCTCTGGTGTGCTTGATTCTTCATCGGACTCGTCGGTGGAGCCTTCGTTCGAACGTCTTCTCTTCTCGACGATGTCACCTTCGTTCGGAACGCAGCACGGGCACTTGCGTTTCATAAAGTTTTCACAAACTTTTTCGGATATTGAGAGTGCCCAAGAATTGTCCGGCATTCTTGCAACTTTCAATGGAATCTTGACGCCATCGCCAATGTAGAACAGTTCCGCATCTGACAGATCGGACATTTTGTCCGATCCGACAGGATTCACAGAGTTCACGGTGATCCTGCCGAAAAACGTCGGATTATAGTTTGAAGTAGCAGAAGTCGATTGATCAATCAAGTGCGGTATAGGGGTTCCGATGTTGATGATGTTGTCCTGAGGAGTACCAACTCGTTTGTTTAAGATTTCCTGATGTCTTTGATCATTGGGTGGACCTCTGGTTACCTCTATTGTCTTTTTTATCGTAGTTCCCATCGCCGAATTTAGGTACATCAAGTCTTTCGTCATTGTCACAGTTTTATCGATCGAATTTGATCGATGCGGTTCTTTAACTTCTAGCTGCGGCGTTTCTTCCTTGGTATCTCCTCTGTTATCTAGAGTCGAGATATGCTGATCAATGTTCCCAAAGTTTACGATTCCGAGGTTGTTTTCGCTAACGCTTTTGGAATTGCCGAAGGTGTTCGAGGAGATTGCGCCTCCGCTGAATTCATCAGTTGAGGACGCATCTGTGGCGGCTGGGAATGTAGGTGTAGCTCCGCGATGAGATTTCAACGAATCCTCGGTCGTAGTAGGTAACTCGGCGGGTATGAGGCCAACCGGGGACCAAGGAAATTCTGTTGTATGAGTTTTGGCAGGTTGAGAAGCAATGGTACACTTCTTTTTCAACGTTACTTCGGGGGTATGAATTTTTTTCCGGTATGCCAATATTCGGTCAATCGGCGAATAATATTTGATCGGAGTGTTTGCACCCTCTTCTGTCTTAGCCTCATTTTCATTTCGCATTGCTGTGCTTTTAGGATTGACATCATCGTGGCATGTTCCCACGACACTTTCTGTATTGGGTCCATCCTTCACCACCTTGTTAATGAATTCTTGTTCAGAGCCAGCAAAAGGTGGACGTTCCGTGTCTGTGTTGGTTAATCCCAGAGTATTGGCTCCGATTGTCCATGTTTTGCTTGTAGTAGCAACCATCTGATCATCGTTCTGTAATGTTACCACGTTGGATTCTTTCGTCTCGAGAGATGGCTTTTTTTTACCCACCACAGCGTCTTTTTCGGTCCATTGTCCATTTTGGAAAACGTGCTCCCGGACGGGAATAATGGGGAGTTTTTTCATATCTGTGTCCGGTGTATTCGCAGTAACAGCTTCAAACATTTGTTTTCTCGCTGATGACATTCTAGCAGCATACGTTGGAGTGAATCGTGGTAGAGAAACTATATCTTTCAGGGTGTCCCATATGACCGAATTATCAACGTCTATTTCAGAGTTTTTCAAAGAGTGTTCGACCGTTCTAAAGATAATATTCTGAGCTACCGGTGATTTGGCTTCTTCAGGCCCGACTCCGGAGTCATGTAACAAACGTTCCATATATTCCTTCAAACCCTCGTTCGAAGACGCATCTTTACGGTGCAGCTGAAAATCTTCTGCCATTCTACTTATCGGGAGCAGCTCCGGTTGTAGTGCAAATGACAAACTGCTTATCACACTAACGACAATGTTCTCGAGGGCACTATCCGCCACATGAGCCATAGAGAAGCCAAACTCGGACAAGTCCCCCATGTCGGACACCATACGTTTGGCATCATTGAGTACCAGATCTTGAACTTCCGGTAGTGAAAAGAGTCTCTGCATCACCGCCAAATCTTCACCGAATCGCGGACGTTCGGAATCATCATCCGGTGAATTGGATTCGACGGTATGGAGGTCGTCCACCACCTTCTCGACTACGGCTTTCAAAAATAAATTTTCAACCGAACGATCACCATCCTCATCTTCCGATGTTTTCTCACTTTTCATGACTGGTCGGTCGATTTGGTCTGAAAATGATTGTAGCCCCGGTCTTTTCTTCTCTATTCGGGACTCATTTATTTCCATCGTTGGGTCTTTCATTTCTCGATTTGCGTTTTCCCGAACGATTTTGGGGGAGAAGTCGTCATCGATGCCTTCCTTGTATTCGGCGGCGTTTCCAAAGAGTACAGTCGATGGTGTTGCTCCTTCGGTGGCGTCATCATAGTTTATCGTAGACAGGTCACTATTCAGCGATCCATCGACCTCCGACCCAACCGAACCATAATTTTCCGAGATCGAAGTATACCGATCGGGCTCATTACCTTGCATTGATGGATTAAGAGTGATAAATTGATACACCGAGATCGGATGCTGTTGGTAATTCTGCCAGGTCGAGTCCACGAAATTTCGTTCTCTTTCAGCTGGTGCGTCTTCGTCAGACGAAGATTCTTCGTGTACCATCAACGGTTGGGCGACATTTTCGTCAAGGATAATATTCTGGTTACCTTGTGAGCTATCGCTAATCACAGGGATGTCGGTGTAGGGTGGATATTCGATTTTGGTGTAGACCGGATATTGTGTATATCGGGGAGTAACGTAGGAGGATGAAAGACCAGCTGTATACAAGGCATTCGGTTCGATTCCATGTGGTTGGTAAGCCTCATCATTGGTTTCGTCCTTATCTGGATATTTTTGCCAGGTATTCGCTGAAGACCACTGATTATCAGTTCGATACCAATTACCGTGCACGTCAGGATCCTCGAACAACGGTATGCCGATTCTCATTGGCTCACTGATCGTCTTGGGGTCTGATACGCAAGGTGGGTTGTTTAAAGGTTGATTCTTCTTACGGAGAGCCCGTTGAAGGCGCTGCGAGTAAGCTTGATTGGCCAATTGTTCCGAATTTTGCGACTCCTTCATTGAAATCCCAGGAAATAAAGAATCCTGGCGTCGATCGGAAACCGCGATTTGTTTTGGTTTGTCAATCTTCGATGATCCTCCAGGAACTCCATCGTTGCTGTACCCTCTCTTAGTCGAAACATCTGGCCGTCTTTGATTCATGGATGACACGTAAGGAGAAGATGGTTTCTTAAGTAACGATTTGTAGACCTCTTCAGCGCAGTAACAAACGTGCTTCTTTGGGATTTCATCATTTGTTTTTTTTGATTCTTCACCGACCAAAATGACTGAATCTTGGGTTCGTGGTCGAAGGAGGATTTTCTCGCGAACCCCGCCTCTGCGAACTTTCATTTGGGGACTGCGAAGAGCGCTTTGGAGAATCTTAACATTGTCCACTGAAGCTTTGGCGGAAGGTTGTTGCTTGTAGAAATTTTCGATATTAATCGGGACAGACCTCACGGTGGGAATGTGTACATATGGTTTATCCGCGACTGTGGTTCGTCTGAATTTTTTTGGACGACGGGAATACTTGCAACGTACTTTGCGGATGAGTGAAGGTAGGTCTTCCGACATTTCCAAATCGTTTTTTTCAATTTTTTCTATTTCTTCGACATTTTTCGCAGGTATCAGCAGCATGAATGGCCTTTTGTCTTCTCCACTATTGTACTCGAAGTTTTTCATATTCGGCGGCCCATTTGTACGTGGATAACTAAAAAAAGAATTAATTACAACCGCGTGAAAATTCGTACAGCGTTATAAAGAAGAGAAAATGAATCGATCACAGAGTGAGCTAGTTCGGTAGCTTTATTCGATATCTAGTGACGACATTTGATTTGAAAAAAAAAGTTCTTGAAACCCATATTTTGGTGCCGTCAAATCATAATGTTTTTTTATTGGACACCCTGTGCATGCGCATCGCACGGCGGACAATACTCCGATTTATCTGGGTCGTCACGGACGATGACACACATATGACAATATGCACGTTGTTTGCTTTATTTTTTTACTTCTCGATTAAGTTTATACCGGCTAATGTTCGCGTTAAATTGAACAATCGTTTTCTTTTGTGACAAATTCGAACTTGTATGAAGTGTATTCTTTGGTGGAATTCAGGATTTTAAATAAACCAATTTTCTCTGATAGTCAAAATACAAATTAGGATCCATACGAAAAAAATTAAAATAACAGTGAAAAATATGGATTTTTTAAAACTATCTTGCATAACGTTTTTTTTTTACTATTTCCGAGGACAGTATTCTGTTACTTGTGCGTAAGTTTTACGTACTGTAGCTTGAGCAACTGCCAACTTAGGGACAATTTTGCAAAGTCAGCATATACGCACAATCGAATGCGAAAATGAAATTGTCTGCTCATCGGAAAAAAGAAATTTCGAAGCTTTATACGCCCACACTACAGGCCACCTACAGACCTACTTTTAGACATAGATAAAAAAGAACCTCCCAAAAGTAGATCGAGCTATTTAATTTACACCTTGACAATTTAGCAGAACGGTATCAATGTAAATTCTCTTACGTTTTCTACTTTTTAGTACCTAACATAATAGTTTTATCCTATTGGGACGAATAAAAATAAAGCTTACTTGTAGTTATGTCCTAGTTCGTCGAATCCAAAGGAAGGATCTCCCAGTCGCGATGATAGCACGACAAGAATGTATATAGCCATCGGCATCCCCATATTGAACCTGTAGCCAGACTGTCGATTTCTCGTTTTCTTCAATTCCACCGACTATTGGTTCAAGAAAGATTCATGCTCGATGCAATTTACATGACGTGCAAAAACAATGCTATCGCACAAATGATATGATCAATTATCAAAAGTATTGTCAACAAAAAGATCAAGAGCATAGTTCACACTAATAAAGGTCACTTCGTTGCGAATACAATTTTATTGAACGCCGTGAAAGAGGACGATCCGAACGGTATTGTGTCTTTGAAGATACTGATTGCTTTGGATGGGGAGAGAGCAGCCTTAAAAAAATCGGGCCATTGCAACGTTGCGCAATTCCGAAATTACGAAATGTACACATGCACATGAGTGTCCAACCGTTGAGTGGAATGTCTTCCACTGATGGATATTGACCGAAGCCTAATTATCAATATCGACGAAACTTGTTCCTTACTATTGGACGGAAGTTTAGCAAGAACTCGATCAACTTTAGCCCATTGTGAGTACTTTTTGTTGTCAGCGATTTAAATACGCTCCGAATATTACCCTAGAAATCTTCAAGGCCGAAATGAAGAAAAATCATAAACAATATAAGGCAAAAAGCAGGACAGAGCATCGTCCTAGGTGACCTAAATGCTAAGTCCCCCCAATGCGGCTCACCGATATGGGATCTAAGGGGGGAATACCTCAGCGAATGGATGTCCGCAATGGACATGATAGTAAACAATACCGGGGAACTGCCGACCTTTGTTCGAGGAAGCAGCTACTCGTATATAGACGTTACTTGCTCTACCCAGGGAATAGCTAGCAAAATTAGAGAGTGGAAAGTATTAGAAGAACTCTTAGTGATCACCGCTTCATATACTTTGAGATCGCAGAAGGCCGAGGCGACAAAAGGAACACAGAGCGAATTAAAACACAGATAGACTGGGAAGTCTTTAGAACCACACTGAAATGGCGGGTGGAGCACGAGAATGTAGAGGGAACTACACTCAGAACTATTACGCAAATAATTACAAATAATTAACAAGATGGAACAAGCCGAAGAGCAGCAGTGCCATACTGGTGGAACGAAAAAATAGAAGAGCAGAGGAAAAAATGTAACAGGGCAAGAAGAACACCGACCAGGAGAAACAGAAACCATCTGGCGGGAAATGACCGAGAAAGACTGACGGAAGAATATTCCACCGAAAAGAGCTCAAAAACGCCATAAATCGGTCCAAGAGGAAACTTTGGAAAGAACTGTCTGACGAACTCAACAACGATGTATGGGGGGACGGATATAGAATTGTAACTGGACGAATAACGAACCGAGTACCCTTTGAACTGACGACCGAAAGGAAAAACACAAATTGCAGTAGCTTTGTTCCCGGCAACAAGAGACAGGATAGGAACCGAAGTCTGCAGGCAAGTGAGACCTTTCACGGAAGCGTCTTAAAGAAGCCTACAGGCAAGTGAGACCTTTCGCGGAAGCGTCTTAAAGAAGCCTGCGGGCAAGTGAGACCTTTCACGGAAGCGTCTTAAAGAAGCCCGCAGGCAAGTGAGACCTTTCACGGAAGCGGAACTTACAGAAGTATCAGAAAGCATGAAAACCGGAAAGGCACCGGGTCCAGACGGCAGTCCACCGGAGGCGATAAAAGAACCAGTGACAATTGCCGCAGACCGGATGCTGCGGGTGTTAAATGAGTTACTGCGCAAGCAACACTTCCCCACTGAGTGGAAGAGTGCAAAACTTATCGCAATCCAGAAGGGGGAGAGGCCTTGGGAGAGTCCATCCGCGTTCAGACCAATTTGCTTACTCAACACCTTCAGTAAACTGTACGAGAGCATGATTAGGAAAAGGCTCGAAGTGGAGATAGAGTCAGGGGAGGGACTAGCACCCCAACAGTACGGCTTCAGACAGGAAAGGTCAACTGTACAAGCCATCGAAGCGGTGGTAAGCAACGAAGATGATGTCAAAGATAAATGGTGTGCGCTAATAACGCTAAATGTTAAAAATGCTTTCAGTACAGCAACGTGGAGCCTAATCATCAAGGAGCTACGCAAAAGAACGGTTTCGCAGTACCTAATCAATGTGATCGGAAACTACTTCCACGATAGAAGAATAATGATTGACGAAGACAACTGTGTATACTGTATCCAGCCAGATACAGCAGAACACACTTTCTTCCATTGCGGGAGATGGGAGAGACTAAGGCATGAAGCGCACTGCAGATTGGGGACCGAGCTGATAGTCGAAAACTTAGTCAATGAACTAATAGGACATAAACAGAAATGGGACATAATTAACGACTTGATGACCAAAATAATGGAAAGGAAAGATTCTGACGAGAGAGAATTGCAAATACAGCCAGAATGAGGAAGAGACAGCGGCCATCCTGATGATATGCTTCCACAGCGGTTCCGGAATGGCTTGCGATGAATAGGGGTTTTTAGTGGGTGGAAATCCCACACTACCATGAACAACACGGTGTCTTTGAAAGATTTTTCCCCTAACAAAAAAAGTAGTAGTAGTAGTTAGTAGTCGTAAGTGTAGTAGTAGTAGTCTTTATTTCCAGGGTATGTCCTTTAAGGGTGTTTACACATAGGCCCCCCTCATATTTTCTTCTCCTGTACATTTGTTCTTACAAATTATATACATGTATCTCCGTTTTCGTAACATTTTATATATCGGGATTTCTTTCTCTTCGCACCACCTTCTTTTGTCAATTCCTCGAGTTCTTTTACGTGCGCACAGAGCTCTTCGGCGGGCTTATTCCTTACCAGTTTTTTAAATTTTTGCCTTAGTTCTTCTTCCCCTTTCCATTTCAGCACTTCTTCTAGTTTTTCCATTACTTCCGCTCTGATTTCTGCCTTCACAACTTCGCAGCCACAAATTTGTTTTAAGCTCTCCCGTCTTCCCTACACATCCGGCAGCTATTGTCTCTGTATGCCTTATTACCTTTTCCCCTACATTCCCGCACCTTACCCTTGCCCATCATTCCTTCGTTTTCCCGCTGAGTCCTTTCATTTCCCAGTATTTTTCCATTTCTGCGTTTCCTTTCCTGCTGCATGCCTTTGCAGTATGCCGATTTGTCAATCCTGCACCAGTCGTTCTGGATTTCCTGTTCCATTTTTTTATACCCCTCTCAGCTTCGTGCTCTATTCCTCCCACATTCGCGCTTGTTATTGCCTGTTATATTCCTCCTTCTCCCACTTCTCGCATGGCTTCACTGTTGAGTAATTTCTTGATGTTAGTCAATTAGTTAATTATAATTTGTTACATAATATTACAGAATTATTAGTATACAATAAATTATATAAACAGTAGAATATGATGTTACATAATTAATAGCATCTAAAAATAACGTTGCTATTGAGGTTGTATGTTGCGATTAACAAACAATAAGTTAGCAGTTAAGTATAATGTAATAGAATATTTATAGTAATTATTAGTTGCGAAATAGTTATGTAAATACAAACCGAAAGCAAAAATGCTTCGTCCTTTTTTCCGATAGGAAAGAGTTTATATTTATTCTCACTCAATCCAAGTTGTCTATATAATTCAGCTAATAAAGACGAATTTTTCTATTACTATACTTGTTATATCAAACGAACAATCTATCGTATCCTCTGACCTTGATATCCTGACGCCTGTGATATCGCGAAACCCCCATCTCACATTCGTCGGATGAGTAATTAATCCGGGGTATCAATAGTGGCATGAATGGTTCTTGAACCTACAAACGGTTCACCTTGTCTAACTGCTCTTCACTGATGAAACTGGATCTTCACCTTGATTTGACTTGACGCATTATTCAGCAAGAAAAACCTAGCTTTTTCACCTAAAATGTGATGTCATCAATAATTTCCTCAGATTGGAATCACATGTCATATTATGAGACGAGATTTCAGCTAATTCTGTAAAGGTACGATGAGATAATAGGAACGAAAAAATGTGTCTATGCACAACATATACAATTGGGTATTAGATTAGCCACAGAAATTCTTCATGGCTAATATCGTCGATCGCTTTAATTTAAAAAAGGAATTTCATAACAGGCATGTGTATCGGACAGCACTCATTTTTATTACACAAAATAAATTATTCTCGCGCATTGCTGCACCGAAATCGCATTTTTTTTACAACAATTCGCCGACAAGTAGTAAAGTTAATAAAAAATGGAATAAAAAAGCCTATAAATATACGAATTTGTATCATACATTGTGCGTAACAGCATGAGAGAAAAATTCATAAGCATCAATCTATTCGAAAAATATGGACGAGTCCGGAGAGAAAGTCGAAGAATTTCTTGATGCTCGTGAACGCACCGTCATAAGCATCGCTGCTTATCGGAAAACCATTTTTCTCGTTGTGCTTCGACGAATGACGGTCAATCGCGAGTTCCGATGGCTTCTGATCAAATCTGTCATCGAAGTCATCGATGAATTTCTCGAAAGATTCGGAGATGCCACGAACTTTGTCAAGACCTCCGCTCACAGTGGCCTCCAATTTTGGTATAGCTCCCTCAATCAGATCGGCGAGTCCTCCATCGTTGTTCGATTCTCCACGGTAATCAGAAGCGATTTTTGGAATGGATCGAAACTCTTCCTCGATGACATATTCGTTCAGTGCTTTTTGGTCTTCTTTTTCCAAAGTTTTCGGCCCTTCAACGATCTCGCTTGTAGCAGATTCGAACATTGACCTGCTGTCGTTTTCCTTATTGGCCAGAGTGTCCAACAACGATATCGAAAGCCCATAAGCGTCGTTCATCCGGAAAATGGAAATATCGTTATCCGGCATCGAGGCCTTCACTTTCTCAACGATTTTGCTCTTCGGCATCATCTCGATCGTGATACTGTTTCCAATTGGATTCCCCTGATCTCTCGTAATCTCGTTGCCAATGTGTCTCCTTTGCCTGCTGCTCTTTTGATGCCTGTTGACGGGAACTAGCATCAGCAGCTCGTACTTGCCGGAGTTCAACATGTCGTCCAGATCAGCGTAATCCATCACAGCCGAATTTCTTGCCTGAGAACTTTCTCTCGTACGTTTGGCGATCCACGAGTCTTTCTTGACATCATTTTTCGCGGTTTTCCGTCTCATGAGGTTCGACTCGTGTTCATTTAAAGTTTCCGCGCTCTCGTATTCGCTCGAGCTGCTTTGATCTTCCGGGCTTTCGTCTCGAATGAAAACGCTCCGATCGACTGCTAATCCACCGTGTTTCGACTTTGCCAAGCGTCGACCTTTCATCTCGTGCTTGCGCTCGTTGGCTGCCCTGTCATCCAAGGATGCAAAATTTGAGTGGTCGTCTTCGTTCACGAATTCCAAGAGTTCCTCGCTGCTCTCGATCGAAGAGTCTTCCGAAATTTCCTTCGGCAACGCGTCATCATCGTGACCGAAAGCTTTCAAAGAACTGCCGAAATGTTCGGGTCTTTTAAATCTCTGCATTTCGCCGTTGTCCCAATCTAAGATCGGGTGGTAATCTTCGCTGTCTTCACGGTGATGATGCGTGAATCTTTGATCACCGTTTACGAAAGACGAGTCCATCAGAGCTTCGTCCAACTCGACGTCACCCGATTCGAGAGACGGCCTTTCATCGAAATCGTCGTACGAAAGTGTCTCGAGGGTTCGCGGATCTTCTACACTCTCGACGAGACTGTAGTACGGTTTGCCATAGCGTCTCTCGATCTTGTGATCCGTGGAATCATCCTCCAGGCGCTCCATCATCTGCTCTGCATTCGTTGGATTTTCGGAGCTGTTCAACGACTTCGAAGCCCGCGTTGCTCTGGATATTTCTTTTCGAGGCTTCACTCTTCTCTCGCGGGTCACGTGAAGAGGTCTCGCGATCTCGACGGTTTTTGGAATATATTTATTCTCTATGACTCCAGCGTCTTTGAGGCCGTTCGGGTTCTCTGTTGCTTCGTAATCAATTGGCTTGTTCCTTTTGAGGTATTCGTATTTGTCACTGTCAACGAGAGTGCAAAGTTCCTTTTCGTTCATCGTCATGTCGACGGTTTCGCGTCGATGAAGATTTTTGCCCTCGTCGCTTGATCCCTCCAGGTCACTCAACAACTCCTCGCGATAATCGTTCATTAGCTTTTCCCTCTTCTGACGTAGTCTCTCCTGGAGTCTCTCCAGTTGCTCGGTTCGTTTCGATTTCCGCGCTTTCCTCTCGTCGCTTCTCTTCGACGCCACGACGTCCGGCGACGGGGTGGTCTTTTGTGATTTCACCGGAGCACTAGGTTTCGCCGTCGTTTGCGTTCTTGGCGATTTTCTCCTGAGTGTCGCTGCATCGTTCTTCATCGAACGAGACGCCTTGACTTTCTCGCTGACGGAAGGCGCCGCTTTGGTCGTCATAGTTGAGGTCTTGCGGCGAACCTTTTTACTGCTCATTGACGTTTTCGCAGCGCCTGCAGTTGCTTCCTCATTCTTTGCAGTCGCTTCTTCAGTAACGTCATCCGGAGCGACAAACGGCGAAGCCGCAGTCGCCGCGATTTTGACAGTTGCACGTGGTACAAGCATCCTGCTACTTTTGAATGATGGGGTCTCGGTGACTTCGACAGACGGAAGAAGCGTAGTATCAGAACGGTTCGCTTGCTCCGCTTCTTTGGCTTGGTTGAGCTTTCGCGTGATTTCTTTTTTATTCTTGCGGGAACGAAAAAACTGGAGGTTAGATCCTTTCGTCGATTCTAATGTATCCTCTCCGGCTGTCGAAGATCCCTTGAAGCTCGAGGATGGCACAGTTCCGGAAGTTATCGGAGATTCTGGGTCTCCAATGAGGGTGCCTTCATTCTGAGACATTGCTTGCTTGTCGTGTCTTTTCACAAGGCTTGTGGCAGCAGCCTCAGTCTCGACTTTAACATTTATCATTTCTTCATCCAAAGCCAGGCTCTCTTTAGCACTGTTGTTTTCTTTTTCGTGGCCTGAGATGTCTTTGGCTTCCGTTTTGGTCAAATAATTGAAATCTGGACCGCTGTATTCCTCAAAACTAGGAATCTTATGGTTCATCGTTGCATCTAGAAGTTCTTGCAGCACTGTTTCTTCAGTCGTCGAAATGTCTTCGTTGCGTCTATCGCTATAGGCTAATCCAGGGGCTTCCGTGTCGAATCTGATGACTCTTTCGTCCGGAAGATCCGCACTTCGCTTTGGTCTTCTCAGCGTTTGTGAATCATTTTCATCAGGAGCGTCAAGTGTCTTCGGCGTTGGCGTTCCTTCGCGCTTTCGATTCTTGCGACGTTCGCTCAATCTGGTCACAGGTTGGCGTGCCATACCCAATGGTTTTCTCAGCCGAGTGTTCCGCAGTTTTTCCGTCCTAGCCTCGCCACGATTAGTGGGAGTTCTCGCACCTCTCGTGACTCTGCAATCGCAGTCTTTTAAATTGTTGTCATCTTGAAAAATCATCTCCCGATCGAGAACGTTTTCGAGTACTTTGTTGGCCGATCTTTTCGTTCTTTTGGCGCTATTCCTTGTCACTTTATGGTCACCGTCGTAGTTAGAGAAGGCCTGTTCCTCCACCGAAGAAACGGTCGTCTTTCCAAAGTGCATAGTCCGGAAATCCGTCAAACTTGCTGAGTCACCGGCAGCCAGATTCTTGACGCGTTTCGTCTTGATCGCAGGATTCATCACGTGGAACAGAGCCTGACCGATTTTTGAGCTTGGTGCATCATTGGTGGTCGTCGGCCCAGTTGAAGGTTTCGCGTGGCTTCTTGTGTTTGTCACGTCTTCCTTGCTTTCATACTCCATCAATTCATCCATCTGAGCTGTCGGATCCCTGTAATATCCTATCAGCTTCTCGACGGCCGATTCTTTGGCTCTTCTATCCTCTTGATCATCATGATGCCTTTCCTGAACAATCTTCTTGACCGTTGCCACCTCGTCTATCTCGGCGTTGGAGGGATTTCCATGATTCTGACTGATCGACTCCGCCTCGCCGAGTTCCCCGTATTCCTTCAAATCCTTCTGCACACATGGAGTGTCTGCCATCCTGACGTTTTCGAAGAATTCCTTGGGCATGTGACTGGACTGCTTATCACGAGCTTCGATCCATTTATCGTCATCTTTGCCAGGCTCAACCATCGCTCTTCCACTTCTTCTCGAAGTCTTGGTCACTCTTTTCACTTTTCGCGCCTCGTCGTCGTCACCGTTCTTCACGTAAGTGCTGTCAGTCGCCGTCTCTTCCTCCGAATTGCCAACCCTCAGGTGGACATCACCTTCGGGAAAGTTTTTGATTCGTTCGCCTTTGTGAAAACCATAAAAATTGTTTTCCCCACTGTCAACGTCAGTTTTCCAATCGAGCATCAAGGATTGTACCTCCTTGCGATCATCCCTGTCCTTCCGTCTGTTTCTTCGTTCCCTCGTGTCCTCGGTGATACGACCTAAGCGGCGGTACATTCCCTCCTTCCTGAGCCCGAGTGGATCAACCCCGAATCTCTTGTCGGACTGTCTACGCCTTCTCGACAAGTTACTTTCGCTGCTCGTCGTTGGTGATGCTGCGACGTCATCTGTACTGCCGATGCTTCCCGTGGCTTCCGTATCGTTTCGCTGACGTCTCTCCTTCTCCTCGGCCATCATCTGATAGGTCACTCCTAATTGGTCTTCTATCCGCGCAGGTACGCTGGTACGTTTGATTTTCTCGGATTTGAGCAATTGATCGAGGAACATGTCATCAGCGTTGCTGGCATTGCTCGATGTAACCGGACTCGATAGAGCATCGTTGACGACACTCTGATTGAGCCTTACCAAATCAATGACATCGTCCGACATCTTGAAAAGTTCCATGGCATTCTCCATCTTCGATATCAAGCTCATTGCCTCGATGACCTTTGCGCTGTCGATCATCTCCGCGCTCTCAGTGATAGCGATTATTCTGTCACGTGCCCTTGACTCGACCTTCTCAATTCTGTCCTTGTATTGCTGCAACCGTTGCTTGTAGTCCGCCAATTTGTCGCTTAGCTCTTGGCTCGAAAGATCATCGATATCATCCTCGTCCAACGATGACTTCTTGCGGTCGTAACTGTCGCGTTTTCGAAGAAGCTTTTCAAGCTTCTCGAGATCCAGTTTAGCCTCGAATCTTCGGAAACGTCTTTCGACACCCTCCTCGTTGCTGTAACGAGGATAACTTCGTTTTCGGTTCTTCAAAGATTTCGACGAATGATGACGTTCCTCCGGTGATGCGTTCTCGCTCTTGCTTTCCTCGGACTCTGCGTCATCCTCCGCGGACTCTGACAGGTTGAGACGTTTTGACAATCTTTTTGAAAGTGCTCTATCGGAGTTATCTCCCTCGGAGCCTCCGCATGACTTTATCTGCAATTTACAAATACTCGATCGATGTCACATTTTACCTTTTTTTATTCCAGCTTCGAATTATTTATCGACATGAATAAAAGTAAGGTTAACAAATAAAATTGCACTTTTTGACCCTGAATTTAGATAATGTTTATTGCTCTATTCTTCTGTCGCTGGTAAGATCGATTTTTTGTAGAACATTCAACGTTTCGTTATACAAGATGCACCAAAAATTGATGACGACGATAATTCATGAAAACCCTAAGAAATCCCACTATCCCAGTGCGGCCTACATTGCCGCAATGACAATTACCTTGAGGCCTGGTAGAACCCAAAAGCCGATTCCTCCTGAAGGGAGTGTCAGAACGACTCCTCTAATGTTGCTCGAAACAGCTGGTCTTATTTCAGGCAGTTCTCGATCATTCACGAGGTTCAGAGGCTCGTTGTTCAGCAGGACAGTTCTGAAAGGTAGAACACTCTTCAACTTTGGGAATGCTTTGCTGTATAAAGTTTTTCCGTTGAACGGGGGTTCGAAAATGTACTCACTCGGAAAACATTCGATTTTCAGAATCGTATCCAGGCATCAAGATATACTTGTGAGTAGTTTTGTTCTTCAAGCCTCTCAAATTAACGGAAATTTTATTCGGCGTAAGATTTATGCCAAAAACGGTCAATGAGCCTTTCACGTATTTCGACGATGGTCGTGTGCACTGACAATAAAAGTTCACGTGACTGCGATTCCCGTTGGTCATCCTCGTGTCGAAAACTTCGTGACCGACCAGCGTTTTGTGCAGAACAGAAACCCAATAATCCTATAAATAATCAACGATTGATTGTTAAAAAAATATATTAATTTAGAAATAATATTTTCATTTTTGTTATTTTTTCAAATTCTCCCATTATTATATATTTTGCTGTATCAAGTGTCGAAATCTCACAGGGGTTGGTTGAAGTAAGTCAGAGCCATCGGGTTGCCTCATGATAACTTGAACGCCGAGTTTCGCAGCGTTGCCCAAACGTCTCGTCCACACCAGAGCGCCCAGAAATTGATTTTTGCATTCTTCAGGCTTGGACTCGGCTGCGATCGTAATAGCAACATCACCGAATAAATCATTCAACCGTGAACTCAATAATGATTTGACGTTTCACGAATAAAACTGTGTGGAGACTTTTTTCTACACATCTTGGGAACGACAAAGGGAGTGACACCACCACGTCAGGCCGAAAATCGATATGGGGACTTGGAAATTGATTTTTTTTAAATTTATGATCTTTTTTAAATTTATGATAAAAAATGTCCAATTGGTTCTTAAAAATGCACACAAAAGGGAGTAAAAAAATATATTCAAATATTTTTTAAATATTACATGACGGTACACCAGCAGCCTCTCCGAGCCCACCTTTTCTGCGAACTTTTCCGCGATCGATTTTTTCAATTTTTAGGATCACACTAGGAGCCAACCACCGATGCCGTTTTTTCACTTCGATATGAGACACTAGAGACACCAAGGATTTCTAGATAGGCGAATGTACAGTGTGTCACTTTTTTCTAACCAATTTTTACTTTAGCAAGGTAGTCTGATTAGAAAAAAGGTCATAACCGATTTTATAGACCTTTGGGCGTACAATTAAGCTCCCATATTTTTTTTTCAAAAAGATCAAAAATACCAAAATAATGGGATCGAAAAAAATGTGCGGCTTGTGACACAACAAATTTCGGAATTTACGAGCTACAAACCTCCGAGAAATCGCATCTAGCTCACGGTGCCCCGTGATACGTTGTACCCCACTCTCCCCTGTATTGATTTTAAAACAGAAAACAAGCCATTTTTCGGAAATTTAATAATTGAAAACGAAATGCAATCCCTGAAACAGCTGTCGGCCTAATATGGTGGGGTTACCATTTGATAAATTGTTCTTTTTTCAACATTTTTTAAAACATTATTACGGGGCTAGATTTTTTCAGTTTAATTTCTTGTTCGCTTTCTTACCAAGCCAAAGAGGCTTCTTCCATATGGGACGCCCTATAAATCTGTAAAGGCTGTCCCTGTCGATCGCCAGATCGTCGTGATGCATAGACACACTCTCCGCATCGAGACTGACACCGGAAAAGTTTCTGCAATTTTTTACAAGTGCGTAAAAAATTAAAAAACACGCTAGGAAATGTCCTTAAAAAGTGTCCAAATTCATGAAAATGAATAAAAATCACGATTGATGTTTCCCGAGTGGCAAAGATAAAACAAGCAGGTTAAGGGGGGATTGTCTTTTTTTTCGCAAAATTTACCGCTTTCTGGGAATTTTTTTGTGAAGAAAGTATACAACGGAAAACTTGTGAAACTTGGCATATAGTTTTATTGATCTGTTTACTACATACAAAAAAAATTGAACAATTTCATAAAAAAATCCGCCTCCCACCCCCCTCGACGCGCGATGGTCCTTTTTTGATGGTGTGCACGATTTCTCAAAAACTATTCAACCGATTGCCTTCAAATTTGGACAGAATGCTCAGCTGACATCCTTTTATCGTTTGATGAAGCAAAAAAGCAATACGTTTAATAGTTTTTTATTTATAACAAAAAATCGATCAATTTTTTTCGAAAAATCGATACTTCAAGTTCAAAACGTCACCAAATCGTCAATTTTTTTTTCCCTTCATCGAACGATAGCTATATGTGTCTAAAGTAAAATGCTTTTTGGGTTTTTGTTGCAGGATGAACGTGAAGGCTGTAATCGTGCACACCATCGAAAAAGGACCATCGCGCGTCGAGGGGGGTGGGAGGCGGATTTTTTTATGAAAATGTTTAAAAAATTTTTTGTATGTAGTAAACAGATCAATAAAACTATATGCCAAGTTTCACAAGTTTTCCATTGTATACTTTCTTCACAAAAAAATTCCCAAAAAGCGGTAAATTTTGCGAAAAAAAAGACAATCCCCCCTTAAAGTAATCAGACTGCAGCCACCCTAGTGCTTCTTTCGAGTATCCGAACGCAAAAAAATTGAAAGTTCACTCACGGATGCCACGTTATTGCGGAGAGTGAATTTCCCGCAACGTTGAGATAATCCTGTATGTACTGTTGCTGCTGTCTCGTTCGAAATGCAACGACATCCGGTCCTGTTACGATACTCCCCGCGTATCTCGGAAATGCATCGAGCATGTTGCGTAGTCGCGTCACGGCTTTGCCACCTTCAATGCCCGTTCTGTCGCAACGCGTTTGACACTCTGCCAAAACAATACAATCCGTTTCATGAAACATTTTTGACACGTGACCCGGGCCACAAAAGTGCACTAAAAGAAAATTGGAAATATCTCGCGAAATGAAAGTCGTAGCGCCAAAGTATGGGAAAAAATGCGAAGGGCTTACCTATAAATTATTTAAGATTTATAGACTTATGGATTCTCCCCTTTGAAAAGGAATATTTAAAAAACGCCATATTTTAATTAGAGAGCTCTCCATCTTTTCTATTTCGATCCCTTTGTCCGTACAAAGGGATCGAAATAGGAAAGATAAAGGGCTCCTGAATAAAAATATGGCGTTTTTTTTATCCTGCTTTCTGAAGGGGGAACCCATAGGCCTATAGATCCAATCATGAATGACAGATTCATCAAGATTTTTTTCCCGCACACTTTTCTTAGCAAGTCAATTAATTACCGTTCTTGTGTTCGTAGGCCTTTTACGAGGAAATCAATTTTTTCGAATTGTCCGATTGAAAATTGTATTGTACTGCCTCTCTGGAAGCTTCAAAAAATCGTTTTTTGTTGCATATTGTTAACTGTGAACTTTCAAGAATATTTTAAGACCAACCGAATGGTGAAGTTCCTAAAATTAACAAAGTTACACCTATTTTAGTGGAACAGTGTGTGCCGTGTTAAGGGGCTATACCAGTGTGACACTTAAAAAGAATCGATTTTTTTCGACAATTTATACTTTTAAGAATATCTTGTAAAAACTTCAAGGCCGTATCTCTAATACTCCCCGAATGGCAGCCTTCTAAAGAGCAACCGCTCGTAGGTATAAAATGTAGGATAAAAGTCTTTAAACGCGTTTTTCTCGAAATGAGATTTTTCAAATTTGCTGACATTGTAACTCAAAGAGCAGTTATTCGATTGACTTGAAATTTGAACTGAGTACTCTTGAATATATTTACTCTACAATGACGTAGGATATTTTTGATTGGATGGAAATTGATGATTTGGCATTGAAAAAAACGACCCTTTTATTGGCAAGAAAACAGACATTTTTTTCATAACTTTGTTAGATTTTGATAGATTTTGATATTTTTCGAAAATCCTAGCGCGCGAAGGCAGCGCATAAGTCGCTTGGATCTCAATATTTTTCTATGAAAAAATTATGTAATATAGGTCAAATATAGCCAAATATATTCTTAATTTTCCAAAACATATGATTGAGTACTTTTCTGCCAAAAAATTCCCGAAAATCACCCAAATTTTACGCGATCACACAGGCATAGCCCCTTAAGGATGATTCGCGTGTAACGAAAGCAGACATCAAAGAACAAGAATACTCAAAAGAGGCCCGAACTGCTCGCAGATTGCATAGATTAGGTGTGCAACACGATCTCGATGATGAGGAAGGACATTTATATGGTGCCGGAATCGGTGACTAGCGATAAGACGACAATATTTCACAAGATCGTGTAAAGTATGTACCAAAATTTTAAACGCGATTATCTTGAAACTACATATCTTGACACGGCGAGATTGATATCTTGAGTAACTTTCACACTATTGACTTGAACTTGCACAGTTAGCGTTCAAATAGTAGTCATTTTCGGTTCACGATCGCATTTTTTAATTGAATGAACCATTTGTTAATAACAATGACTCAGCATGCTGTTTTTCAGGAGAAAAATGAGGTTTCCTTTGGAGAAGCTGTCATTTTTTGTATTTTTCGATATTTCGAAAAGTGCATCGTGAACCCACAGCCCGTTGGATATATTTGAAGAATTTTTTTGTTTGTTTTCGTTTCAGATTACATTTGAGCCTGGTAGAGATCCCGCTGTTTCGGGTCTCGCCGCTGGAGGACTGCAACGCCAACTCCAGCACCACGAACACTTTGAAAGATTTTCTCCCGAAAAAAATACATTGTAACCACAACCATGTGTACAACATTTTGGGAAAAAATTAATTTATTCCAACCAATCTGTTACGAGAAAAAAATTCATCATTCTGACCTCTCAAATTGGTCTTCCAGAGAGGGACACCCCGTTAAGGTATTTCTTTCGCGGAGGGCCGTATTTTGTGGGGGCATAAGAAGGGCCCTTCTTAATAATTGGCAAATAACAGTGGCGCTTAATAAAAATAAACCACAAAAAACTATTATACCCATTGATAAACTGTATTAAAAAAAAATCGCGCGAATTTAGTATATTTAGACAAGTATACATTTTCTCTGAAAAGTCACGGCTACGAAAATTCTTCTACTAGACACATTTATCTAAGTTTTATAATGAATATTTTCTTCAAACATTCGGTGACCCTCTGGTTTTATTGTCATCAAGATTAATCTTCAGATGTTTTTACACGCGTGGGAAGTTTATATCAGGCATCTAGAGTGATTTAGTGTATAAATTATTAGATAAATATGTGGCCAGTGTGTCATCTCCATAAAGCGCCATACAAATGAGACGATTTTTAGAGTCGTAAGTTTTCGTTAAAAGTTCGGTGACCTGGCTCGAAATTTCACCAGTATACTGGAATGTATTTTCACTTCATTATAGATGAAAATCCGTTAATTGTCAAATATTCCTCTTAATGTTTTTGTGCACCAAAAGTTCACAGTCTTCTCTACGCCGTAGAGGATTTTCTGGCACGACCTGTCAAATGTAATTGGAGCATAAAATACGGAAATATCCTTTACGGTTGGTGAAACACCGAAAAAAGTATACGATTCGATTTATAATGCATTTTGCGAGTCTGGCATAATTTAATTCCAAGTTTGCCAGGTCTGTTGATCGCAAGAGAAACGATAACTTCAGCACAAAGTTTCGATCTGTCAGGTAAATCGTTCTAGGTCCATTATTATCCATTAGGGGTAAGCTAGGTGCAACTAAGCGATCCGTTCCGACGACGAGACCCAATGGGAATGAATCTACCCTGTGGAATGCGATAACGGAGATAAAATATGAGAACCCTGCATCGCTTTCTCTCTCTCTCTCTCTCTCTCTCTCTCTCTCTCTTTCTCTCTCGCTCTCACTCCCCCTCTCTCTTTCTCTCTCACTCTCTCTCTCTCTCGTTTTGCAGCATCGTCCCTGGAGTTAGAGAGGACACGGTGAGGCGGACTATACGACCTTATAAATCGTTCTAAATCGCAACTGCACTCAACGGTGTGGAATGTTGTAATCGGGGTTCTCCGGAGCTCTCGCAGTATCTCAAAATCGATCGGGTAAGTTTACGAAAGCGTGAAAGCATCTTACCAAACGTTGAAAGTTGACTCGGCAAGTAAAATTGAGAAAGAAGTGAAAACTTTTTCTTTAAGGGGAGATGACTATTTTCAAATTTGGAAAAAAAATCGATTTGTTTTTCTCCATAAATCGATAGTCCAATATCTCAAGAATACTGTGTCCAATTTCTAAATCGAAATTCCAAGAATTGCCTGATTTTTCGAGGAAAGCTCCAGGAGCGTTCGTGCCGAGTAGACGCAGTGTGCGGCTGAGGACGGCGGCGTATGCGCCCTTCTATATAGTATTTCGTCTTGCTCCGATCTACTATATTTCGTAGTCGTACGGGGTAGGGCCCATCGTTGTCAATACATTTTCAAGACATTAAAAAAAAAAACGATTTTTTTCGCCTTTTTTGACAGTTGATACTTTCAAGAATATCATTATAATTTATATCATTTATATCAATATCATTTTATCTTGCAAAAATCGAGAGTTAAATCTTTGAACGCGTTTTTCTCGAAAAGAGATTTTTCAAATTTGCTGACGTAACTCAAAGAGCAATTATCCGATTGACTTGAAATTTGAACTGAGTACTCTTGAATATATTTACTCTACAATGACATTTTGTTTTTTGTTCTAGGTAAAAAAATATAATAAAAGAAAATATTAGTAGTCGGCCATTTTGTACATAAAAAAATATACACATATTTTTTCTATCAGTTTGATATTCATGCTAAATAGATGTGTAATTAATTTTATGAGTTATTCACTTTTTCATACGAAAAAAATTGTGAAATTCGCACATGATTCTATACACGTTACTGTGGCCTAAGGCCTTAAGCTGTCATTTCGAGAATTTTCAAAAAAAATCAAAATCCTGCTCCCCCGACAGCGTATGGGTGTTACCCTTAAGAATCATTTTTATTTTTTTGTTCCAGACAATTACAGCGCGAAGGAGAACTCCAGCGGTGCGGGAACTTTTTGAGCGACTTCCTCTGACCATCGACGTACACGACTGGCAATTTGCATTAAAAAAATAATAAAATATTTTTGCATACTTAAAATATCGAATAAAAAACACATCAAGTTACGAATTTCCATGAGTATTCTTTACATGAAAAAAATTACGAAAACACTAATTTTTTACCTTCCAAACGGTCTTCCCCCCTTAAAAGCGTTTTATAGCATGCTGGGAATGAATAATTCTCGCAATAACGATAAATGCAATTGGACACCCGTTATCATATATGTGCCCTACGCATAGAGATTATTTTCGAGGCTGGCTATTGTGAAAAACAAATAAATCGGTGCATGGATTCGGAATTGCTTTCGCAGCAGGCCATTTGGTTTCATTATTTCTATCGGATTCCAAACGAAATGCGAGACGTGATTAATTACCGTAACCGAGCTGCCAGCTGGTATTGAAGCCCATGCGATCGCTGAAGGATATGAGGTCCAGAGCGTTTCTCGAATCCCAGACAGAATCTCCTCCTCCGATCTCGGTGTATTGGGGTGCGATGCATACCAGAAGGTCTAGACCTGCATTCTCAGCCCAGCGATGGACGTCGATCCAGTTCGCGTCTGTGTTGGCACAGAAAATCGTAGTATTTTCACGATAATCGATCTTAATACGGTAAGCGGTCTGTGGGAACATTCGTCTTCTGGATGAGCTAATGGGGGCTTTTATGCAGAGTCAGAGACTGAAGGCACAGCATTATTTTAGGATTTCGTCCTAAGTATTCGAGCTGATGGAATTTTCCCAAAGGTTCTCATAATATTTCGTTAAAAATGTACAGAGATACTTTTTTGTTTGCATCATGGCGATCTAAATAAATAAAATCATGTTTGAAAATTAAATGGATACATTTTTAATGTATAAAAAGAAAATTGGAATAGATCAAGATTTAAATGGTATCGACTACTTTTTGTACCGATTTAGTATCGGGGAACAACATTTGAGTTTACGTCTTGTTGCCGGATAGCAAGCTTAAGGGGGTGAATCACATTCCATACGGGTTCGACGATTTTGAATGAAAATTGAGGGCTTTGGGGGATTCGTATTTAGGAGGTATAAATACATCGATGCAGAGTTAGAAATAAAATAGAAAAAATACAACATCTTTTCCCGCCTCGGCCAAGAATAAATGGCTTCACTGGATCATCGATCATTTATTTTTGGGTTGGGTTTGGAATTCCGCATCGCGCGTATTCTCTTCGTGATCGTTTCCTCGTTAAAATGCCATTTGATTCATGGAGTGTTGATGGTTTTTCGATTTTTGCCAGAATTTCAAAGACGGACCGTCGATTTTCCCAACTTTTCTATGAACCTTTGCCTCTTTTTCGGTGAATTTTCAAATGCACTTTTCGGGAGAACCAATTGCGATATCGGAATAAATCTAGCGGCATTCTCTGGGTCTACCAAAAGCCTTTTTAACCCTCGAACTACAAACCGGGGTAGATATCTACCCCAGGCGAATTTAGTTTGAAGGGTTTTTAGTGCCTCTTGATCCATGGCGCTTCGATCATTTTCCATTTTTGGCAAAATTTCAAAAGTTGGATCACAAAAGAATAACGCGACTAAGCTCTTTGATCCCGCGATGAGCAGCAGTTATTGGGGATTCAGTTTGGATCGGTGTATAAAGTCTGTCGAATTTGAAGACACTTAGGATCCTGTGGAACGATACTGCACGAAGTGTCATTAGAATCGATCGTTAAAGTCAGACTCGGTCGGAGATGCGAATCTATTGCGGTTACGAGTACGAAGTGCGAAGCCATTTGAGAATAGATACCCCATAACTATATCCATAATAACGCGAATGTGCAATGTATATAGACATGACATTTGTCCATATATGTTTGTACGAACGCACTCACACACACGACACACAACCACCCACCCACCCACACACACACACAACCACCCACCCACTTACACACACACGCACACACAGGGATGTGTGTACACCCCCTCACACACACATGGGGGTGTGGACACCCCCTCACACACACATGGGGGTGTGGACACCCCCTCACACACAGATGGGGGTGTGTGTACACCCCCTGACGCACACATGGGGGTGTGTGTACACCCCCTCACACACACATGGGGGTGTGTGTACAACCCGTCACACACACGTGGGGGTGTGGGAACACCCCCTGACACAAACATGGGGGTTTGTGTGTACACCCCCTAACACACACATGGGGGTGTGTACACCCCCTCACACACACATGGGGGTGTGTGTACACCCCCTCACACACACGTTGGGGTGTGTGTACAACGACTCACACGCACATGGGGGTGTGTACACCCCCTCACACACACATGGCGGTGTGTGTATAACCCCTCACACACACATGGGGGTGTGTACACCCCCTCACACACATGGGGGTGTGTGTACACTCCCTCACACACACACATGGGAGTGTGTGTACACCCCCTCACACACACATGGGGGTGTGTGTACACCCCCTCACACACATAAGGGGGTGTGTGTACAACCCCTCACACACACATGGGGGTGTGTGTACACTCCCTCACACACACATGGGAGTGTGTGTACACCGCCTCACACACACATGGGGGTGTGTGTACACCCCCTTACACACATAAGGCGGTGTGTGTACACCCCCTCACACACATAAGGGTGTGTGTGTACACCCCCACACACGCACACAGCACCCACCCACACACTTATATATATATATAATTGTGCACAAAAAGGATCACAAGATCGCAACTACGAGCTTCACAAAGACAATACCATTTAGTCCATGGGGGATTCTGGATATCGGGGTAAAGGAGCGACGAGAACGGCGAGCGCTCGCAGTTTCTGCGGATATGCGCCCGTAACTTTAATGACCTCGTAAATATCGTTCCATACCACAGCTACGGAGCTTACCAGCAATGCCGCACAATATACAGGGGAATCTCTCTGCTGGCTTACTTTCTCAGGAGTTTACAAAGCTGAGGTGTGGGCGAGGGGCTCTGTTCGGGGGGCTGGGGCCGGGGCTGTTCGGTCCGAGAAGTGTTCGCGATCGAGGTTGTGATTATGGGTTTATCAATCGCCATAAGGGCGCTAGGGATTTGTTGGGACCGCCTGAATGATGATCGTTTTGAGAATACGGGTATCTCGGTCGAGATAAATCTTTCAATGCTCAAACTCAAGTAACAGGCGATGACGGAGGTAAAGATCATTTGGGTTGAGAAATACGCTTGGAAGTAGAAATTATTTCTTTTTAACAATCTTTGATTTATTGCGTCATTGGTAATTATGGTGAATTAGTGATTTTCTGATATTGGAATGATGGAAATTAATTTGGAATCAGAAGGAAGCTTGAAAATAGGAATTATTTTGTCTTTTTTTCGCAATATTTGGACTGGTCTTTCTTTGGTAGTTGTGATGAAGTAGTCGTTTAAGGGGCTACATCTACCTAGTGGCCCAAAAAATTGCCAAGTTTGGATTTTTTTTCTGGGAAACGGTTGGTGAACGCGAAAACGCATTTTCTTTTAACACAAAGGTACATATATTGAGAGCCTTTAAAAAAATGACCAAAAAATACGGAAGAAAAAAACATGGCCGCCGGCAGATGATACTGTTTTCAAAGTCAGTGGACATGATATCTTGAGAACCACTTGATGGATTGTTTCCAAATTTGATGGCGATGCCGTGAGAAACATTTAAAGGTCGTTGACGATCTCACTTTTTAAAAACCGATCTTAATTTTTTAGTAGATATGTAAAAACGTCAACCTTTCTCATAGATTTTGTGTGCTCGAGTTTCGATTCGTCGCCATGTTGTTAGAAAAATGATTAAAAAAATCGACGATCGTCAACGACTCGTATTTATTGTTAACTTGAATAATCCGTTTGGTTTTGAAATTTCGGCTGGACTGTTTAAGCTGCAGAGTGTCCACCGCCAAAAGTTGCGAAAAATAATTCATCATCTGCCAGAGGCAATGTTTTTGTTGTTTTTCTATATATCTTGGTGATTTTTTTCAAAGCTCTCAATATACCTTTGTGTTAAAAGGGAATCCGTTTATGTTTCACCAACAGTTTCCCAGAATTTTTTTTCGGCATTTGGCCATTTCTTTCGGGCCTCTAGGTAAATCTAGCCGCTCAATCGGATTCGAAAAAATGGGAAAATCCGTCAGCGCTATTTTTTCGCGTTTGGTGCAATTTTTCATCGGCAAAATCCGGCCACAATGCAAGTCCTGAAATTTTTACTTAGGGCCGAACGATCTCGAGCGCCGTTTACCGCCAAGCCAGAGAATGGAAAAGTAACGGTTCAAAATGGGCTTTTTTATTCATTTGGGAACGACTATCGGTTGAGTTATCCCCGAGAACGGAAGGATTGAAACCGCAACAGGGTGATTACGCGGGCACGCGATTGGCACTTCGCGGAGCTTTAAACCGTCCCTTCGAGCCTCTGCCATCCTCGGCTGGGAACGTTAAGCAAACTGGGAGAGATTTCGCTATAGGCGAGCGTATGGAACTAGGGCTCACACGACTTAATGACGCCCGTGCATGTGGACAGTGTGTGAGGGACGTTCATTTGGCTGACTAAACTGGTGTTGGATCAAACTGACGTATCGCAACGTGTATTAAGGGTGTATGTGCGTGGGTCATTATATTTCTTACGACGGATAAAACCGCTTGAGAGTTCATAGCCGGAAGACCGCGCACGAGCGGTTATGGCCACTTTACGATCGGGTATTACCGTCTCCGTTGGCTATCAGTATCACGACAATCCGAACTCATGACCCATATATAATGCACATCCCGAAGGATCCCTCGACAATCGCGAACCACACTTGCGCGTCCTTCACGTGGGCTGATGATGAACAACTATATTGTTATTACAAGCTTTTATTTAAGGAGAGATATACACCTAGATGGTCGAAATAATCGATTTAGAAGCTATGAACATCCCGTCGACGGTAGAAGACCTACACTATGGGCCTGGTATCGATGATTCCATGTAAGTTGACAAATTTCATGATTTATTCATTCCCAAATTTTCAAACGCGTTTTTCTCAAAACCACGTTTTTTAAATCGGTACCCAAAATTTCTCGAAAACCAATGAACCGATTGCCTAGAGGTTTTTCGTGGTTATTCTATACACCATTATCTAGTACTTGTCGTAGGATTTTTTTTCTGTTACTTAGTTTTTATTTTATAGGCAAAATAATAACTAATTTTTGGCTCAAAAATCACTATTTATGTTCGAACGTCCGCCATTTTGTCATAAATCAATATCTTCAAAATTGGCTATGACAAGTACTAGATTATAGTATCTAATTTGAAAATCTTTTTGGTTTTCTTTTCAGATTATTTTTGAAGAAACGCCAGTGGGTACCGTATACGCAGATTTTTTTACGACGCTCCATGGATCATACAATATCCTTGTATATTTTTGATATTTTTAAATAAAGAAAATTAAACATATTCTTGAATGTATATACTTTTAGATAATTAAAATCCCAATCCGAAATTTCAAATAGTTTTCCTTGAAAAAATTCACAAAAATGACCGTTTTTCCGGCTGCTAGGTGTATATCTTCCTGTAACTTGCTTCGTTCGTATGTCTGTCTTTCCGGTTCGATATTTGTAATCCATTTTTCAAGCACTTGCTGGCATTCCATTGAGCTGAAATTTTGCATACCTGTGCAACTTCGGTGACAATGCAATAATATGGCACCATGGAGTTGGTCTGATGATGGGGGTGGGAGGGGGGCAATGCAACTCTTTAACCCTTGTCAGCCACACCTCCAGATTGTGACGTAATAGTCATTGGGGGTGTTATCAGCCCCACTCACTTTGGAGAGTGATAAATAATTGAAAAATTGAAAAAAATACTACAGTGCATTTTCAACCTTTGTGTGAAAGACCAGGCCGATTATTTTCAAGTTGTGTAATTTTCCATATAAAAATCTCGAAAATCTCAAAATTTGTGGAAGGTATCGCAGGTCGAAAAACGGCTGGGGTTGATTCAAGCCCCGATGACTGTTAAGGGTTAATGCGTTAGGCCACAGTAACGGGTATAAAATCGTGTGCGAATTTAAGAATTTTTTTCGTATGAAAAAGTGATTCACTCGTAAAATTAATTACACATCTATTTAGTATGAATATCAAGCTGTTAGAAAATATATATATATTTTTTTCGATGTACAAAATGGTCGACTACTCGAAACTTCTCGAAACAGCTTTTTTCCAATTGGCGTGACAAATAACTTCAACAATTTTCACTCGATTTACTTCAAGTTTAAAAGTTATGTTCCTTATTGTATTTCGCAAAGAAGTACGTACGGAATTTCTGATTAATCGAATACTTTTCATTTTGTGCGCAGTTTATGAGTAGTTACAACGAAATTTTTCACTGAAAATTCATTTCTAACAAGGAACATCCCTCCGGTGACACCCTTCGATTTTGTTGAAATTTGGATATGTTATAAAGCACCGAAAGGTAAGCGATACGTATTTTTTTCGGCGGAAAAGGGCGTTTAAGGGGTGAAACCACCCCTTAATATAGGGGTGGTTCACCCCTTAATTTTTTTTTGCAATGTCACTATAGTGGATTTTTGATTGCTTCGGATTAGAAGAATTTTCGTTTTTGTTTAATTAAAATCGGTGGACTCCTTGTGTGTGAAACTGCTATATTACCCCCAGAGATGCCTTTTTTCGAGGGGTGGTTTCATCCCTTAAAACTGTTTTTCTGCCGATAAAAAAATACGTATCGCTTACTTTTCGGTGCTTTATAACATATCCAAATTTCAACAAAATCGAAGGGTGTCACCTGAGGGATGTTCCTTGTAAGCTCAAATACCTACAACTTTTGAATAAAACAATATTTTTTAAATTCTCTCGGTATTCTAATGTAGATTGACGAGAATTTTGGATGCTAAATGTCACGCCGCGGAGCGCCTAAAAAAAGATAAAAAAAAATATTAGTAATAAGTACACCGAAAAAAATATATATATTTTTTCTAACAGCTTGATATACATACTAAATAGATGGGTAAATAATTTTGAGATTGAATGACTTTTTCGTACGAAAAAAATTGTTAAATTCGCACATGATTTTATACTCGTTACTGTGGCCTAACGCCTGAATAGCATATACCAGGACTGTCGAGTTTATGCTCATTTGTTTTGTTATCACGAGCACTTTTCATTACACATGATAACGAGAGTCTGATAATGGTGGTGAGAGGTGGGAACTGAAATTTCCTAATGGCAAATGGTAGGACAATCGAGTTTAGGCTCATTAACTTTGTTGACTTGAGCACTATTTATAATTACACTATTATAAAGTTTCTCGCCAAAGCTTTATAAGCTAAGGCAAGGTTTTTGATTACGCTGATGTCTGAACGGCATGGGGCCGGCGATGTTTGGTATGGCAAATAAATAAACAAATTCCAATACTAAAAAGTATAAGATAAAATACACGTAGAAAAACTTTTTTTAAACAAGCGTTTATCTAAAAGGCACTGTACTAAAAAGTAAAAAATAATGTTCAGTAAAATTGAAAATGAAAACAGTATAACTACAAAAAAGTCCCTTCCTTGGTCACTCATCGTAGGTGCAAGTACTTGAACGGTACGTAAATGTAGATATATTTATAATATGAAATAGAAATGTTAAAAGCTTGCGGCGTCAAACGTATAGATAAGTACTAATACTAGTTTGAGATTTCTGAAAAAAGCCTTAAGCTTTTAAAATGTATGTTTTCATATTTGAAAAATATCTACGTATATGTACCTTTTAAGTACTTGCACCTATGATGAGTGACCAAGCAAGGGACTTTTTTGTAGCTTTACTGTTTTGATTTTCAATTTTACTAAACGTTACTTTTTACTTTTTAGTATTTACAATACCTCTTAACTAAAAGCTTGTTTTGTAAAATTTTTTCTTCGTTTTTTTAAATATTTTTCTCGAATTGTTATCGTCTCATTTGTTCGATTCGGTATTATTGATTTATTTACAGTTAGGGGTTTGCATATTGATCGGTGGGTACGTGGATGCAATGGGAGTGCCATTGGAGACTGCATCGTTGGAATGGATTGGAGATTATCCGATTATTTCATGTATTTTTATTATTAACCAAATTCTTTCTTAAGATTTACGTCGTGCATCTTCGTCCTGAAGAACGTTTGATTTTTATAATTAGGGACAAAAAATTACGCGGTTCAAAAACTTATATTTTTTCTTATTCCACTAAGAAGAACTATGTCATCAGGTATGACTGGTGTTGAAGTTTGCAGGATTGGGATGCAACGAGAATTATAGTTTTTTCAATTGCCCACTTTTTTTTAAGCGGGACTGTGACGGGTC
>OY723396.1:13305635-13348135 GCA_963210295.1 Ophion ellenae
CGCAAAGAGGTCCATTGTCGCGCTCCGTGCATGCATTTTCACACACATATGTTCATGCAAATATTGGGTCATCCCAGAATAAATGCGGTTTTTATGTACTTCTTTAGTTTTTAAAAATTGATGAAGATAATAATTTTTTTATCTGAAATATACTCGAATATTATACACAAATATGGTACCGATCAACAGTTGTCGTCCACTTTGGGTAATTGTAAAATTTTCGTTCACTTTGGATGATTGCAGAATTTTCGATCCCTTTGGATCATTGCAAAATTATATTGGAATGATATAATTAATTTTATAGAGCTATATAGTATTTTCGTGAAATGAGAGATAAAATGAATTATATTATTCTAATATCATTTTGCAGTTATCTTTTTGGATGATGGCAACATTTTCGATCACTTTGGATAATTGCAAAATTATATTGGAATAATATCATTAATTTGGTAGAGCTATATAGTATTTTCGTGAAATGAGAGATAATATGAATTATAATATTCTAATATAATTTTGCAGCTGTCTCAATTGATCGAAAATTTTCACCGGTCCTGTGCTTGAAAATTAAGACGAACAAAAATCTTTTTTAAACCGAAATGTACTTTCCTTCATTTTCTATTTAAAAATAAAAATTATCTGTTTATAAATCTAAATTGGTAGCTAGAAAAAATACTATACTAAAATAAAAAATAACTAGCTAGAGAAAAATCTATTTAGAAAATAGTGGAGAGTATGTTTTAGGGCAAAAAAGAATTTTGTTAATCGTAATTTTAAAAAATACACGAAGGATGGAAACGGTATTATTTATGGTATGACCCAATAAATAGGGGGACGGATATATTGAACACTCTATATCTATGGAACGTTGGCAATCAGCACATCCTGTTTTGAGGGCGGTCCTTTATTTTTTATTAAGCTTACCGTTTATTTTGAAGACTTTGGGCTTTGCATAATGTTAAATATAGGAATACTAGGGTGTTACGAGAAGGGCCTTCGAAATCTCTTCCAAATCATCGTTCCCCGTATGTGTGTATATGAATATATATATATATATATATATATATATATATATATCGATGTGGGCATTTGTACATGCACATGTACGTGCCTAGAATTAGTACTGTGCAATTTAATGTATTGGCATTTCCTCATGGAAATGTACTCAATATTGGATACAAAAAAAATACCAATTTACAATCAGCCAACGTTATCCCACACGTACGACCTAAATGAAGGATTTGTTTGACCAATTTTGCCAAAACTGGTAATCGACAGCAGAGGGGCAGGAGAATAAAATTCGTAAATCAAATTTAGTGAATTACGCTTATTTAAAAAAACACAATGAACCTATAGTGGCATGGAAGAATCAGCTTTTAGAGAAGCAATATTTTCTCGAGAATGTAATTAAATTCCTTCTCTGACTTGAGAAGGGTTGAATCCCTCGAAGGGTTGAAAGCTTTAAAATTCGATATTAACATTTAATACTCGAGTAGAATTTTTCGTAAAGACTTGAAACCCAAACAAATCTAGACATAGCTGAATAAATCGAAGTAAATCCAAAAAAAGTCTTTCTCAATTTTTATACGATTTATTATACGCAAAATATATGGACTACGTACGATTATTTTTTTATTGATCGTCCGTTGTGTTTTTATTTTCGTCTGATGAAGCACGTATTTTATTCTGATGGTTTCAAGGCGAATCACTGTGACGGGTAAAAATCGATTTTTTTGCATTTTCTTAAAGAATGCATATTCAAGAATATGCGAAAAAAAATTCAAGATAAAATATTGAAAATTGACCAAGTTACAGACGATTTAGTGACAGCAGGCAGGGCAATGATTTATGTATACTAATTGTCAGATTTTTAATCGCGTTTTTCTCGAAACGATTTTTCTCGACCGGGTGGGAATTATAACTCAAGCTATGATGGTCCGATTTTCGATTAAAAAAAACCAAGATTTCATAATTGCAATAGACATCGTTTTACGGAGCCGTTTTTGATAATTTAGTATTTTTTTAGCCCCCAAACATAAGTAAAATTTTTGCCAAAATTACACTTTTTTTAACGCCCGCCATTTTGTGAATTTTTTTATTTTCGAAAAGCGGCCTTCCACTACGAGAACTACGTTCATATAGATTATAAAACTTTTTTATTTTCCTTTTTTAGACCAACCCTTGTCAAATTATCGATCAGGCCGTTGGCCCCCATTTTTACACAGAGGCTCTATTATACCTCATAAACGTTGTTAATTTTTTTTTTTTTTTTCAAATAAAAATGTACCCTGAAACGAGATTAAATTGACATTAAGGCCAACTTGGGAAATTTTTGGGGCTACTTCACCAGGGCGCCAAAATACGGTTTGTTTCTATTATTGCTCAAATTTGTTGTTCAAGTTTCATATAATGTTGCTACTGTTGATTGTAATGTTTCTCAAGTTGATTTTGATCTCAAAGATATTTGTATGCCCGATCAAGTGCCTATAATAGTGCCTTAGGCACTTGATATTTTTATGTAAAATGTTTCCTTAAGGGCTTATACCACTGTGAACGTCTAAAATTAAGTGATTTATCGCGATTTTTTTGGGTCGAAGGACAAGTAAAAGGATAATAATATACAAGGATGTCATATTTTCAAGTGGACAACATTTTTTTAAATTATACAAAATGGTGACGCTGGAGCCGTTCTCGCGAGGCATGTTGAATTTGAGACTCCCGCACGTGTTCGTCTTCGGAATGTTATTTTAAAGATGTGTTCAAAATTTGGAATGAAAAGAATGAAAATTGTCGGAGTTATGCTGCGTGCCGTTTTGAAAAATTGTTATCCGAGAAAAAACTTTTTCCCCATTATTCTAGACGATTCAAAGCATCTCTTAAGCCGATTAATAAAAAATCAATGTTTTCGAAAATCCACAGTGATGTTAGCCCTTAATAATGATGACAATTTGATGGTAAAAAATTGTTGTTTCTCATTTAATTCCATGCATCATGGATAAACTATTAAATGTTTTTATCAAAATGATGCCGAAGTCACTCTTAATCTTTGACATAAGTTGCATTTCCTTTTTAAAGCAACCCTACACACGAGGGTACTTTGACACTTTTTTAAATATGAATTTGTGGGGGGGGGGGGGCTTGACTTTCTTGTACATTTTATAGCCAAAGGACACATTGTTCTGTTGGAGCAAAAAAGTTGGCATTTAGGATTTAAAAAAAAGTTACCTACAGAAAACACACAAAACTTGTTCAAAGTAACCCCATTTTACAATAAACGAAATAAGTTCAACGTATGCTGAATAACATAGGGCCAAAGTGAAAACAGTGGCAACAATGGGTACACTGAACATTTTCTGTTTCTCAGCAGTGGACACGATATATGTGCGTCTTTTTCACATTAGAATCGCCCTCGGATGCCAATAGGTTTGGACCTGTCCGTGAGTCGCTCCCGCGTAATTCCGTTGTGAGAGGTGATTTTATATTATTTTTGGTGTCAAAAGTTGAAGAACCAGCTGAGTTTGTATGTTTTTTGCTTCTTTACCTATCGCAGTTATGTTCGAAGTCATTGTTCTCCCGCAATATACAGTCCGCCATTTTGTCATAAATCGATATTTTCAAAATCGGCTATGACAAGTACTAGATTATAGTATCTAATTTAATAATCTTCTTGGTTTTCTTTTCAGATGATTTTTGAAGAAACGCCAGTGGGTACCGTATAAGCCGATTTTTCTACGACGCTCCAAGGATCATACAATATCCTTGTATATTTTTGATATTTTTAAATGTAGAAAATTAAACATATTTTTGAATGTATATGCTTTTAGATAATTAAAACCCCAATCCGAAATTTCAAATAGTTTTCCTTGAAAAAATTCACAAAAATTACGTTTTTTTCCGGCTCCTAGGTGTATATCGCCCCTTAACAAAATGAAGCCATTGAACACACCTCTCGTTTAGTCAAGGTTTCATTGAGATTGTGTGAACGATTAGGCAGCTATAGACCTCTGAAGAAAAAAAAATGAGCCACTGATCCTACCTTTTTTCCAAATCCAAAATAAATAATAAAGACGACAAATTTTTTTTTTTTCGGCCCCTTACTTTGGTGTCCTCCAGTAACGTGGAGGCGTGCAATCGTTTTATTACTCACGTGAGAGCAGCGGCGTTCAGGACGACCGTAGGATCGAGCGTGTAACTGAGAAACTTGTCGCTCGTCAGAGCCAAGGCTTTTTTAACATTGACGGTGAGAAGAATCTCCTCTGCGCGGGAAACGTTGACCAAGAGGATCAAAGTCGTAACGGGTAGAAAAAAAGCGAGCAGCCCCTCAGCCGTCGAGCCGCCGAGACGTGCCATTTTCAACTCCTTTTTTGCGTCTCCTTTCCGACACCTCTATTTTCTCTTCCGCTTATACTATAATACCCTTGGCGATATTTCCCTCCGCAAATTTATATAAATTTCCATCAACGCGCCTCTCCGACATGAACAGCTCGGCAAACGCGAGTGAAAAACTTTTTTTCCCGTGCTAAATTCGTTCCTGTCTCCCGGCGTAATACGAAAAATTAATTTAAAAAACAGAATGAAAAACCGTCGATCCCAGACTGACGAAAAACCGCGCGCGTCTCTCGGTGAGCGTCGTTCGACTGTCCGTTTTTTGAACCAAGTCGCCTCGATATGGAAAGTATTTCGAAAAAAAAGAAAGAAAAAAAAAAATTTGCTGCATTCGCGAATTGTCAATAAAAATAAACGTCGATAAAATATACGTACAGCGATGATTCTTGGACGTTCGATTTCGAAATTGGCATCGCGTTGTTACGATCGACAGCCAGGTCAAAGAGTTGCGCAAGTCTCGGACTCGTTTCTAGGTTGAACGAAACTGTTTTGCCTTTTTGCGCTTTTCCCAACGGAATTAAGTGCCGACGTTGCGCATAAGCCAAGTACTTCGTTGGAATATGGAACCTTCTGGAATTTACAATCGTATGGAATTTACAATCGTATGGACGATTCTGGAATTTGAAATCGTATATCCACGTCTCTATGTCCTGATTTTCAAAATTTTCATCGGATTGCAGGACCCGATAATATAAAGGAACAATAACAGAAGTAATTTTATTTTGTTTGTTTATTATCTTCTTTTGCTTTTGTCCCCAGCTAAATATCTAAATATCATCTTCCCGGATTTTCATCGTTCAATGGGAATATTTCAAAAATCATTAAGGGATCAGCATGGTGTAAAAATGTCAAAAAATCGATTCAGCGCACTCAGAAGTTTAAACGCGTTTTTCTCGAAACGTCGTTTTTCAGAACGGTGTACACTCTCAAAGGAAGAGTTTTATTTTCGCTCTTCTTTATCTTGCTATGGAAGCTTTTTTAATCTTATTTTTTTACAAATTGACTTATTCACGATTGTTTCACAACATGTTGTCATTTGAGTTTCGACCTACCGACTTTTCACATGTTCTAGAATGTTCAAATGTAAATTTTACCCAGACCTAACATTGGGTCTATGTATCTCTGTGTCCTAATTCCATTAAAGGTCTTGGCCCTTCAGGAGGCGAGGGTTTAAAGTGCCACTACGCCACTATTTTTTCCTTTGAAGTACCATGTCTGATGAGTATCCTGTTCCAATTTTACTTGAAAATATCGAAAATTCAGAAAGTTATGATTTTTTGAGTGAAACGGTGTATTTTTTGACAAATTGACCTATTCATGATTTTTTTAAAACACGTTGTTATTTGAATTTTGACACACCGACTTTCCACATGTTCTAGAATGTTCAAAGGATTTTCTAGTATTTTTTCAAATCGACCGGACTGATAGTTTTCAGACAGCAACCATTTGGAACTTGGCCGGGTGAATTTCACCCAGTGTGACCACGGAGGGTTCAGAAAACCTCCATAGCAAGATAGCGGCTTTCATACTCATTAATAATCTTTTTACAAATTTTGTTTTAAATAATATTTACGGCCACAACCGTGTACACCGTGAGGACTCCTTTTTTGTGGTCATTTACAACCGTAAAAAAAATGTGAAAAAATAAAAATAACCGTTTAAAAATTTATTTTCTATTCTTCACGAGTGCTTTGATTTGACATAAAAATCAGACTGATCAGGGGATTTTAACCACCGAAAAAAAATCGGGAAAATCAGCTATTGTGGACTTTTTTTTCAAAAGAAACTGGTGATGATAAATGTCGAGAAAAGCTATCATCTGAAGAACACTCTGTCATATCTATGTGTAAAAATATTCGATTATAATTTATTGACAGCGATGTCCGAGAAGCATCTCTCGACAATGTCTTTTGCGATGAGCCCTTCTGAACCAGGTTATCTGATATAAAAAATCGAACGAATTTCGTTAGTATGGTATCTTATCCCATGATTAATCAAAGGAATTTCCGAAATATCAATTCTAAAAAATGGCGCATGTTTAAAATGAGTCGTTTATCAAATCATATCGTAAAAAATCGTGTACATCGTAAAAAATTCCTCCGATCGAATACTATATTTTAACATCTAGAAAAAGGCCTAAACATTTCAGAAATATCGATGCAGTAGTTTTTGACATATTTTGGTCACCAACTTCGAAAACGTACTTTCGAGAAAAAAGCGTTTAAAGTTTCGAACGACGTTCCGAGCGTTCCGACGGTCAACGTAAGAGCCTATAAATCTGTCAATTTTGATCCGATCACCTCGAAATTTTTCCCGAACATTTATAAGATATGACATACTGTGAAAATGTATTGGTTTCGAATGAAGTGATTTTCTGACTTTTGCAATTAGGCATAACCCCTTAATGAAGAAGAATTTCGAAAAAAAAGATTTAAACTCTTAAGGGGAGGGTAGGGATTTCAGCGTAAAAAAAGCACTTGTTTGCGATTTTTTTTCATCCATATGGATAGAGAAAATTTATTGAAACCTTTTGTACATTGTTAAGTGTCATTTCGAGAACATTCCGTGAAATTTGCACGCGAAGATATCCACAAACAAGCCGGCGACAAAACTTTTCCAAGAACGCCTTTGGAAAAACACGATTTGCGGTGTTCACTGTATCTCAGCTAGAAATTATCTGAAATCAAGTACCATTGAAATTTAGTCAAAGTATCATAAAACCCTCCCTCCAACGGTCTTTGATAATTTTTTGTTTCATTTCTAAATTTTTGGTGGTCATGTAAAGTGAAAAGTGCTATTTTTCACGAAAAATTCCGCCATTTTGTGGAGGGGGGGGGGGAGACCCCCGCAATGTAAAAAAAATCTCAAACTAACAGTTGGGGGGAGGTATTTTATATGCAGAAAGTGTGTACCAAGTTTGAAACCGGTCACGTAGTTTTCAAATGGCAGTGAACACGGACTTTGAAAAAGTGGTTTAGAGAAAAACGCGGCACCGGCTTGTTTGTGGATATTGACGCGTACAAATTTCACGGAATTTTCTTGAAATGACACTTAACAATGTACAAATGTTTTCAATAAATTTACTCTATCCACGTAGATGAAAAAAATTTCGGAAAAGTGTTTTTTTTTTCACGCTGAAACGTCTACCCTCCCCTTAAGGTGAACCAACGACCACCGAAATGTCGAAAACTTGATTCCCATCATCATCGAATTGATGTCCAATCGTCATGGGTATCGAAAGAAATACAATGGATCATTTTAAATCGTCGTTCTCAGTGGCTTATGACCACCTGCCGAATGATGTACCTCATTCAGTACAGACGAGAATTTCTCCTCCTACCTGGAGGTTTAGTCCCTCGGAGCCCCATCTTGGACGAGGAGTACCGTGTTGATGATATCCTGCTACACGTGTCCTCGAATAAGGATGGGAGAGGGGGATGAAAAACGCGCCCTTCTGAGCAGGCCCTTCCATACGAAGGATTCGTGAACACGCAAGAATACGTATCCTGTGATCGTATGTCCATTATTGTCCGTCACGCCTCGCACGTGTGCACATTCATACAAATTACGATATTATTTCGCCGAGTAATTTTTTGAATCGTCTTTATTTTTTAATATTATTATTTCCCATGTGTATTCCGTGTGGTCACTTACAATTTAGATTACTTAATTTTTATATCAATATATATATATATATATGTGTGTATGTATATATATATTTATATAATATATATATCTAACAACAATATAGTATTATCATCATCGTCACCACCACTGGTTTTCTCCTTTTCATTTTTTCCGTGTTTTTTTTTGCTTTCAATGCTTACAATTATATTATGTTCAACAACAAACTCGCTCGTGTTTTTCGTCTTTTTTTTTCGTTTAGCCACTACGCATGCTACTTTATACAAGAGTTCCTTTCCCGTTTTACACATTTACTCGGATTCGTCGATTTTTCAAACCTTTCATTTCTTTTCAAGGTGTAGCTATATTTGTATTCCTTCTTGTTTCTCTACCTTCGGTATGTATCCTCATGCTGTATAACTCTAATATGCTACTCGTCGAATACTCACGAAACCCCTTCGCGTTCCGGCTCTTATTCTTCCTCGATTTTATTCGATTTTCGTTTCTCACTTTGTTCGTGCTATTCGACTCTTTCTCGTCGTTTCCTAAAACTCGTGAGCAAATTTCGTGCGATTTTTGGACACGCGAGAGACTTTTTTCGCCGTATGTTTTATTGGAGTGCGATTTTTTTTGTTTTTTTTTCCTTTTCATCGTTTGAGCTCCCTGATATCGTTATGTGTCGTTTTTGGTTTTTTTTTTGTTGGGGTGGGAAATCGCTGAGGTTGGATTTTAAAGAATGTGGAGATCGCGTGGCTCGGTCGTTTTTCACCTCGTTGGATGACGGTCGTCACTGCTGTGCTCCTGTTGCCGTGAGCTTCAGGTAAATAGCGACCTCGTCGCGAAGTTTACTCGATTTTAATTTTTGTTTTTTTTTTTATGACAGATTTCGTTTTTTTTTCTACTTTTTTGTCGACTCTTCGTTTTTTTTGGGCTAAAAGGCTCGTATAATAGTATAACAGGCATCAACAGTATTGCTTCTTGGTTTATCGGATCACCGATCACCGATCAGAGAATTTAGACAAATGCTACGTTACTTCGTGAAGGAAATATTGCTCGCCACATTCTATACACGACAATAAAATTTATGCATCCTTTTTTACGTCCTCTTTTACCCCAATTTCGTGCTTCGATTTCTCGTTGATTCGTGGATGAAATATTGGGACGGAGGGTGAAAGAGAAGAAACAAACAAAAAACGACGGTCTGTCAGCGAAAGCGACATTTCGTACAGCTTTTAGGAAGATGGAAATACACGCAAATTTCGGTTAATATTTACAAGTGGAGCTCCAGCTAGAAAAGGGGTTTAGAAATTTCGTACCGAGTCGATGTATTTCAGGGCACTTTGTTTATAATTTTTAAGTCGGGAGAAGACAATGTCATCCCTTACTTCAACCCCAATCCAACCCCGACCCAAACTCAAACAAACAATTGAAGTCAAATTAGAGTAACCACACAAAAAAAGGTATTTCAAAAATCGAATATTTTCCGGATTTTTTTTCTTCTTAATGAAATACTCTTCCCCCACCATAAAAAACATTTTCATACTGCAGAATAGCCTCGAACACGTTAAAAGAAAATTTGGAGCCGATTAGAGCTGTAGCTCCACCTGTAAATATTTACGCAAATTTCAACACCAAAGTGGCAGTCGATGAAAGAATTTATTCAACGTTCGTAGTTAACGCCAATGTCAGGATTCTTTGGTTTTCATCGTTATTAGAATTGTTTTTATTATTAATTTTGTTTTGTTAATACGTCTGGTTTTTTTTCACGATGCAACTTGCGGTGCGCAATGATTTCTCGCATGTTGTCACCACGTCGTTCTCCCTCTCTCACGGTCGTTCATTTAAGGAGTTTACTAAGCACACTTTTTTATACTCTCACGTACAAAGCTAAAGCCTAATTACTCTTGTCTCACGAATTCTGTTTTTCTTTTGCCATGGTTTTCGGTCAAACGTCGTCTTTAACCGCAAGCTCACCTTATCACGCTACTGTATATAATATACACATATGCACGTACATAGGCATATGTGCACGTATATACATATGAGGGTTTATGTATACAATGCACGCATAACGAATGATCATCATTCTCATCATCATGGTGACAATAATTTACTTTTTTCCAATCGTCGTAATAATGGATAATAATTATAGTCGCGTTATCGATAATTTCGGTAATGATTAGTTATTATTATTAATTCATTAATGCGTTGTGTCGTTGTCTCTGAATAATCATATTGTGTGGTTTACGTACATTTTGTTTTTCATCTAATGTCCTTACGTAATTAGCATTTCCCTTTCAATTTTCTGCCCTCGGCGCCAATGCCTTTTTATCCCTCGTTAAACTCGCTTTTATCGGCCTGTCATTTTTGTTTCGTCTTCTCGTCTCATCGGTGTATTCGGGTGTACATTACGATTTTCATCGAAGCAGGATGCCAGTCGTTCAAAAACGACAAAGCAATATGTGCTTTTTCTCATCACGAATTTTTATCCTTATCAGAGTCTTGGATTTTCGCTTTTTTAAAATGATTAACAAGGACTATTTACATTTAAGAAAATGAAAAAAAAAAAAAAAAAAACACGACGTGAGTGAACAACCTCAGTCGAGAACGACGTTAATTATTCGGTATATGTTTTTTTGTGGGAAAAAAGGTTTTTTTTTGTTTCTATTGCATATTTGTCGTCACATTATATACCTGTCTCTCGCGTGGTATTCATTGGGTGCAATTTTTATTCGCTAACTCGCCCGTTTGTTTTTTCGCAATATATCGTTACATTTGTTTTTTTTTGTCGATTATAAATATCTAATGTTGCTTATTAAGGTCGATCGGTTGCCTTTTATATTTGATTTATAACACGTTTTCTCGAGACCCGGAGCTCTCCACCATTGTGCTTGCGTTCGAAAAATTTGTAGAGGCAAATTTTCGAAAAGTTCAAGCATTTTACCGAGGAGAGTCAATTTACGTGACAAACGGAGGGGCCGGGAGAGGGGCGGGGAGAAATCATACCTACTAATCTCCCCTCCGTCATTCATCTCGCGTCTTTCGATCTCACTATAGCGTTTTATCACTCTCACCCTTACGCTTAAACCTAAAAATAATCGGCGTCGTATCACTGCGACTCCAATTCTACGTGGGAACACTAATCGAGTAATGCTCAAGTGTGCCTGTGTGTGGATTTTTTTCTTTTCTTTGTTTTTTTTTCATATCACGTGCCACGTTGCCGCGTTGGGGCTTAGGGTGGCTTAAGTAAAAGCGAAGGATAACCGAGGAGAAGAGAAGGAAGTGAAGAATTTTTAGATACACTTTCAGCAGTTTGCTTCGTGAATACTCTCGAGGTTTTCCATTCGATTAAAATGGTCCATTGCTGGTCCATTTTGGAGGCTGAAAAAAATGCTTCTTTCTGGCCTTTTTTGCGATCGTGTGCTGTCGAGCGTTCGTCGAAATTATGAGTGTTAAGGGGTTAGGCTACTGTGAAAATTGAAAAAATCGTTCCTCTTTCGTGGCAACTCATGTTGAAGAGCTTATGATTTCAACGATAGAACTGCTAGTAAAACTTGAAACCCGTTTTTCTGAAAACTATGTTTTTCAAAATGGTGTACGCGATTTCTCGATATTTAATAAACGGATTGCCCTGAAATTTGGCACACTTAGTCAGTGTAATAGTAGTTTAGTCTTGACCGACGTTTTTCTTCTTGACATTTTTTTCCCCTTAGTTATTAACAATGATGACTTTTTTCTTCAAAAAATGGATTTTTTTGTTGATAATTGAAACACGATAAAAGAGCTCGGTCAAGTCGTAGCTAATATCATCTACTTTAAGAAAAAATTCCTCAATTTTGTGCCATGTCAACCGGGTGGCCAAAATCAAGTACACAGTTGAGCTTCTCACGTTCCCCTTCAGGAGATTGTTTATAACTTTTTGAATTAACAACATTTCTTTATGATACTCGGTACACAACTTTGTTAATGTACATACAAATAAATGTCCGAACGATTTTTCAATCATCTCACTTATTCCTTGAAAATTATTATTTTTTCTCGAACCCTGATTTTCGGGTTGTCACAGTAGCCTAAACCCTTGAGGGATACTGACTTTTTTTCAGACGTAGACACGTCCAACAGCTTCCAAGTTTCCAAAAATTCCACTACCTCGTTTTTCGCGAGAACAATATTAAAATCCAGGCACGCTCAGATTCTGATTGACCGCTGGCAATAAAATTCCAGCTCAATTCACCAGTTTCCATTGCACTCTGCCATAGTTTCTAGATCTCAGTGATTTTCATTCTGCAAAACGCTGCAGCGGAATTGATGGAAAATTCCAAGTTGAACTTCCATTGGGCGTCTGTAAAAAAAGAACGAGTACCCTTCACCATAAGTAAAACGCTCGAACCGTGAAGTACTCCAAATCGAAGTGGTTGTATCCTGTATTAGACAGACACGTTTGAAAAAGTGCCAACTCTCGTTTGTGCCATCAGGAATCTCGAGAGGAATGGTAAATTTAGAACGTGCTTCAGGGAGATAAAAAGACACGTGTTTGCTCAAAGATCATGCCGAAAAAAGGTCTGGCAGCCTTTTTCTTTTTCGGTTCTCAAGAATTTCGAACTTTCGAAAAGAAGAAGATTGTCGAGAGAGAGAGAGAGAGAGAGAGAGAGAGCGATGAATTTATTAGGCCGCAACGGTTCATTAATTTTTGTCATTCCGTCACGTGCGTATTACTCGCGCCGTGTCGTAATTTTGTCTCAATCATAACATCAAAAGGGCGGTAACGATTCTCGAATCGAGGGTTGTCGTTTCACCGATCGCGATAACTTTTCACATTGACTTTAAAGCGTTCGCGAATAAACATATACAAGCGTATGCACAAAGTGACGCTTGATGACGAGTGCACATGAACACGGAAGTCCTCTTGCATTCGATTAGCCGTCTCAATGGCGTTCCAGCCATTTCCCTATCGCGTTTTGATCAATTATTGAATGATTCAAAAAAATTAATAAAAAATAGCATGAAAATTGAATTGGAATAAATGGCTTTAAAATTATGGTTATCATGGATTCAATTGCTAACCTTGATTTGATTATCAAGTTTAAATTGATGACCTTGATTTGTTTATCAAAATTAAATTGATAACCTTGATCCGGTTATCAAGATTAAATTGATAACCTTGATTTGGTTATCAAGATTAAATTGTTAACCTTGATTTGGTTATAAAGATTAAATTGATAACCTTGATTTGGTTATCAAGATTAAAGTAGTAACCTTGATTTGGTTATCAAAATTAAAAACATCACGAAACTAGAGTCCAATTTAAATCTTTCTTCGATTCAACGTCTTCCTGATCAAAAGCAATCATCAAAAGTGACCCTCCAAAGAAAACCGGAACCGCAAAATAAAAAAAAAAACAAATCTCCACATCCGAACGTCAAATTGCGGGCCATTCGAACTTTACGAACATCATCGACGGGCAATCTTCGCATAAAAGTAGACCGAATTCAGCTAAAATACCTCAGTCGTGAAACGTTCGATGAAACATTGATTTTTCATCGATAAAATTTCACTTACACGTACGTCCGTCACGGTACACAGTATCACTTGAATATCGAGAAACAACAACGACACACAACATTAATTAGCGTTACAACAGTAGCAGCGCCACAGCATTTCCTTTTTTTCTACCACGCAAGACGATTAATTAGACACCAGCTGTCACATTTTCGCTCAGTGCTTTTTTCTCGCACACCCTTCATCAAACAGCCATCACGTTTCGTGACGTTTTTTTTTTCGTCCACACTCCGATCGGTCGATCATCGAGAATTTCATTGCTACGAGAACGCGAGAGATTCGTGTATATCTCAAAGAGGGTTATACATATTTGAGTAAGAATGAGCGAGCGAGACTGCATTTCTGTCAAAATAGTCCACCATTTGTTTTTTAAAAATCTTTATTGGTTTTTTAGCGATTTTATTTTGCTCGCAGTCTCGCTCCTCTACAGTCTGGAGTGCAGTAAAATATATAATTTTGTTTTGTTTTCTCACATATCGAGTACATACATGCATTTAGAGACATCGAAGGTGCGAGCACAACGAGAGGATGAAAGAACTTTGCTTTGTTTGCTTGTCTACGATTTGCAATCGTATAAGTAGATCGGAAATATAGACCACCATTTGGAATATATATATATTTATATATACATTCATATGTGTGTATGTGTATGTATATATATATATGTATATGTATGGAATTAGACACATATATTGTTGATACACGAAAGGGATAATAATCGTTCACTGAGAACATCGCTCGACTGTTAATCAACGATTTTCTTTACAAACGTTACATTTTTTGTTTTTTTTTTTCTTTCAATAATGAATTGTCGATTCGACGTATCAGCAGAACGAAACAAATCAAATTTGTTCGAGGCCCAAGCGTATTTACGATAGAAGAATTATACAGATAGTTTTACAGTTTACGATAATAAATGTTCTCATCTGTAATCGTCCTGTTTCGCTTACAATTTTGTTCTGTTTCTCCGCAGTCCGGTGTAGTGTTCGTCGATCTGTTTCGCTTTTTTTTTCGCACGACGATACGGGATATTCGAACAATTGTTCAAGCGAGATGCAGTTGTGATCGAGTATATGAGTATTCTATTAATCGGATCGTAATTGTGGAGGAGAAAAGAGAAAATTGCGAACTGATCGCGACTATAATCAAATATTAAGTTCCTGGGGGTTATAATTGAGTTAATTGACTTCAAGTATATTGTTTCGGGATAATTGAAGGAGTTTCGGGCCCCGCGCTTTCGCGGACTGAATTACAAGGGCCACTTTTTTTGGACGTTCGCGGAGCTTTCATTGAGCTTTGGTCGTCGTGAGGGGTGTGGGATCGCATTGGGTCAGCCAACAGAGCGAGAATATGTCCATCGAGCATGAATGCTCGTTTTTTTTGTTTTTAGCCCTTTTAGGTTAAAGGGCTTAAACCCATTTAGGTTGAAGGGCTTAATGCCGATTAGGTTAAAGGGCGTAAACCCTTTTAGGTTTAAGGGCTTAAGCCCTTTTAGGTTAAAGGGCTTAAGCCCTTTTAGGTTAAAGGGCTTAAACCCTTTTAGGTTAAAGGGCTACCTTTAACCAGCTCTTTTTAACCCTTTTTAAGCCCTTTAACCAGCCCTTTTTAGCCCTTTTGCCCAGTTTTTAGCCCTTCAACCAGCCTCACACAGGCTGCTCAAAGGGCTTCTTCGTTGAATTGAAATAATTCGGATTCGAAAGAAATTTATTTTTGATGGTCGAATTGTCGATCGGGACAGATCCAGATCGAATGTCAAGTGTGTGGGTGGTTGTGTGTGGGTGTGTATGGAATGGAGAAGTCTGCAGAGACGAGGAGAGACGTTTATTGATGTGCAAGCGTGGTCCAGCTCGCCTTCAATCCTGTTTCTACTTTTGTCCGCCCCGTCACTTTTATAATCAATTTTAATCGTACGTTGACGACGGATCTTGTGAAAAAATATACGTGTTTAGATGCGGGAGACTCAGATCCGAGGCTATTGACTTTGAATTTTAGAATAATGATTTTAGCGGCACGTACGGCGGAAATAAATTTATCGAGAGCTCAGATATCGAATTTTGTTCAAAGGGTTGTGCCTAGTTGTGAAAGCCGAAAAATCATTTTTTTTCTAAATCGATATATTTCGACAGCATCTTATGTTTCCTGAAAATTTCAAGGTGATCGTCGTTCGAAACTTGAAACGCTTTTTTTCTCGAAAGTACGATTTTGAAGTCAGTGAAAAAAATATCTCGAAAAGTACTGCAGCGAGCTTTTTCAAATATTGAGGGCTTTTATTAGATGTAAAAATATAGTATCGAAGAATATTTTTTCCGATGTGTAATTTCGATTTTATGAACGAAAAATGTAATTTTTTGGCAAGAATCAAAACTCACTTTGAACACTCGCCTTTTTTTTTTTAATTTGATATTTCGGAAATTTCTTCGATTAATCATAGGATAAAGAAATATGCTAACGAAATCGGTTTGATTTTTTTATATTCGATAACCTGGTTCAGGATATTCATCATTACGATTCATCATTACGATTTTCTAAAAAAAATCTCAAAAATGAGCCGTTTTCGACTGTCACTGAGCATTTTTCGACACTTTTTTTTATACCAATTTTTTTGGTAGAAATATATCATTACGACTTTCTAAAAAAATCTCAAAAATGAGCTGTTTTCGGCTGTCACTGAGCATTTTTCGACACTTTTTTAATTACCTATTTTTTGGTAGAAATATATAATTATGATTTTCTAAAGAAGCATCCCAAAAATGAGTTTTTTTCGACCTTTGCAACTAGCCATAACCCGTTAATTGATTTTATTCGCGTGTGTCGATAGACCAAACGCGGAGACGAGAGGCGAAAAGCGGAAAATACAGAAGATCCACCGTTGCTTCGAATGGCTCGAAGAGACCAGCTTATTCGAGTAATTTTTTGTTATATATAATTAATCATTTTTATGCATAACTAATTTTTTTTTCGAATGAAATCGAAAAAACGGTACGTGGTCAGTCCGCGAGTGAATTCTCGACGAGCCGGATTCGCTGTAAGGCGTCAGCAATTTTTACGGAGCTGCGAAAACGACACACAGAAAGAAGAAGAAGTAGATACACGCACACCCATTCATTCGAGAGCAATAATACATGTTTATGTCGAGAGAGTACACTGAAGCTATACGTACGATTGATACGACAGTATTCACAATACACGAAAATATGCTGGCGCATGCAACATCGAAATGCCACCATGAAATGGTATAAGAGAGAGAGATAGAGAGAGACGGAAATTATATGCAAAGAATTCGTGCCTCAAACGGTGGTAGACATACAGAGGGGAAGGGAAAGAAAAAGAGAGAGAGAGAGAGAATTTTTGTCATTTTCAATTTAAAAAAAGACATTCGATAAAAATGGACAATGTGAGTGGTCTTCATGGCATCTTTTCGCGTTTTCCATTTCCATAATTACGTCTCGGTTTTTCTTCAATTCAATCAAATTTGACCACGCAGATCAAAGTGAACGGAAATCATCAACAAGTATGTCCAAACGACTATTAGTGAATCAATTATTAGGAATAGTGAATTTTTGTCACTAATCATAATTATCTATGCACTAAAAATAAATTCATTAGTTAATAAATTACTAGGAACACTGCACTTTTTTTTACTAATAATCATTTATATTCTTTTTTTAATAATAATAATTTATTTACTAGTTGTAAACTTATTAGTAAATAAATGATTAAGAATAAATATGAATTATTATTATTACTAATCAACTTATGAAGAATAATCATCTAGGAATAATAAACAAAAAAGCTACGAATAAAATAACATCGAAATAGTTTTTTTTTTTAAATGCAACAATATATTTTCTCTGCCTGCTGGCTTTTCCAGTGCATTTTTATTCTCGGCTTCATCCTTTCGCGACTTTTCACCGGACTCGAGACATTTTTCGTACTTCACCACTTGTAGCTCAGGCAGCTCCTTCCGTCCAAACTTCTTACGAGTATTACCCCTTTTTCTTTTTCTTCTCCCGATCGCAGGCGCCTGCCAATATATACCAACTTTGACATAATACCGGAAGTAAGTCTCGGATGTTCCGCAACTTTCTTACTTTTTTTTTCTCTCTGTCTGTCTGCCTCTCTCTCTCTGTCTACTCTCCAACGAAAATGGACGAGAGCAGGCCAACGACGCCGATGGTTTTCTTTTCTCCTAACTCCCGGAGCGACACTGCGTTGCGCAAAAGTTTTGCAACTTCGAGGCAACGGAAGTCACGTGTGCATGCATATATATATGCATTCTGGCTCTTTTTCTTTACAGTTGCAGGTGCTACAGGGCTATCGAGACTTTGGAAGCCTTTGCACATTGCTTTGTCACTGGTAAATGATCGTTCACACATATGGACGTATATGAACGTTAAGGGGGGACACCACTGTGACGGGTCAAAAAATCGACATTTTTTTTGTATTTTCCCGAAGCGTACGTATTCAAGAATATGCGAAAAAAGGTTCAAGTTGAAATATCGAAAATTGACCAATTTATAGACGATTCAGCGAGAGCAGGTAGCGCAGGGATTCACGTATACTAAAACTTGCAATTGCGTTTTTCTCGAAACGACTTTTCTCGATTTTTCCGGAATCATAGCTATAATTGTCCGATTTTGAATTTAAAAAACCAACATTTCCGCAAGTGCAGTAGCTATCGTTGTTCGTGGCTGTTTTTTTCGTTTTGAAATTTATTTTTCAAGCCCTCGAATGTATTTTTACCGATAAGTAAAATTACTTATAAGTAAAGCAAACATTTCGCTTTTTTACCAATATTTTTTACTTATGTATTAAATTTTTACTTATAAGTAAAATTACTTATGAGTATAAAATTACTAACACTTATAAGTAATTTTACTTATAAGTAAAAATTACTATAAGTAATTTTACTTATAAGTAAAGTAAACATTTCGCTTTTTTACTAATATTTTTTACTTATGCATTTAATTTTTACTTATAAGTAAAATTACTTATGAGTATAAAATTACTTACACTTATAAGTAATTTTACTTATAAGTGAAAATTACTATAAGTAATTTTATAACTAGCATATTTTATACTACTGTAAGTAATTTTACTTATAAGTAAAAAAATATAAGTATAAAAGCGACATTTTTGCTAATAAATAAAAATTTTCCCAAAATTAGACTTTTCTTTAACACCGTCCATTTTGTGAAATTTTTGTTTTTCGGAAAAACGGATCCCTACAACGAGAACGACATTTATTTAGAGTATACAACTTTTTTATTTTTATTTTTCAGACCAACCATAGTCAAGTCATCGATCCGGCCGTTGGACCACATTTTTTCTACAGAGCCTCTATTATACCTTAAGAACGTTGTTAATTTTTGTTTTTTTAGCAATCAAAATTTACAGGAAATAAGTTCAATGTATGCTTAATAACATCCCTTTTTTCCAAGTCTCAAATAAATAATCACGTAGACAAAAAAAATTCGGAGAAAACGACCTTTTTTCGGCTCGTCACAGTGGTGTCCTCCCTCAATAACTTGAACACTGCAAACAACAATAAGCGTCTTTGCTTGAGCATTTATCAAAGTTGAATTTCTTTTTTCACCTCTCTTTGCCATTCTCTTTTGCTTTCTCTCTCTCTCTCTCTCCCTCTCTCTCTCTCTCTCTCTCTCTCTCTCTCTCTCTCTCTCTCTCTCTCTCTCTCTTTCTCGTTATTTATTACCTCCGTTTGTCGTTTCCTCTGGTATACATATTCGACCCTTTCGAGAAACGTTCACAACATATACGCGAATACATTCAAAGAGAAAAGGAAATGAACATCGAAAGCTCACAAACAGGCACACAACACAGTGTCGCGAACATTGATCAGCATCGCTTTTCTATAAAGTGTGCGGTAGAATCGACGAAAGTGCGATCGATCGATTTCACGTACGTCTTGATGTTTTTTTTTGTTTTCTTGACATCGCGTACAATTTATTCGCACGCTGCGATTCGAGATCGTTTTTGCCGTGAAAAACGAGACAGTCAACGTTACTGCTATTTTGATCGTTTTGGAAATGCGTGTGTTTTTTAAGTTTGCTCATCCATCGTAGAAGTGAGAAATATTTTGGGATAACACAGAGAGGGATAGAATAGAGTTGCAGGCTTATGAGCGGAAAACGTTACTTCCCTTTTACGCGCCTCTTTCGCGTACGATTAATTGCCGGAAATGTATCGAAAATCCCGAAGAGGAATAGAAAATAAAAAAATACACTTTGTTTTCTTCACCGTCCATAGAAAAATGGCTCTTAATGTTTTTTTTTGTCAGTTTTCGCTTCAATATCATTTTTTTTCTCTTTCTCTATCCTTCTCTCTCTCTCTCTCTCTCTCTATCACTGTTGCGCGGTTTTTTTCTTCTTCAAATATCGCACCCCATATTTTCCCAAAATCATACTTTTTCGACACATGTACGCTGGAAAAAACAACTATAGTATCGTTTATTCTTTGGATCGTGCAGTCGCCATTCACAACGAGTCAATCGCAATTATATTCTTCTTCTACGATTTACGTCATCTTTCGCACTTTTTTTTTTCGACCACTCACTCTCAATAGCGAAGTCTCGAGGAGATGACGATCGCGAAAAGACCGGAAATTCAATCTTGTAGAATCTCGTTTTCTTTCGCATTCCTGCATTTGCACGGTTCAACGTTTTTCTCGGGTCTCTCATGATCGATTCTTCACGAGAATGACTCGCGCGGATCTCGTTTTTCCTCTATACTTTTGTGGGTGCACTTATTTCTTATTTTACTCGCCACGATTCTTTCGTCTCTTGTTTTTTTAACTCTTTAATATATATAAGGCATGCGTTAACCACCGGCAGTCAGTGCTTCGATCGCTCGTGTTGCTTCAGCCATTTGGTTGTGAGAATTGCCGGGGCCGCGTTGTTGGTGGGCAACTAAAACGGTCCTTGAGAATCATCGGACACCCGATGATTTGTTAATTATTCAATTAATCATTTACGTTTTCATAGTTTAATTATTTAACTATTAAATTAATAACTAACATGTCAGTTATTCAATTAATTCAATTGATAATTAACATGTCAATTATTCAATTATTCAATCAATAAATAACCTGGCAATTATTCATTTAATAATTAACATGCCAATTATTCAATCATTCAATTAATAATTAACATGCCAATTATTCAATTATTCAATCAATAAATAACATGGCAATTATTCAATTAGTAAATAACATGTCAATTATTCAATTAATAATTAACATGTCAATTATTCGATTATCCCATTAATGATTAACATGTCAAGTAACCAATTATTCAATTAATGATTAACATGTAAATTATTCAATTAATAATTAACATGCCAATTATTCAATTATTTAATTAATAATTAACAAGAATTATTTAAGAATTCACAAATAATCGTACACTCAATGACTTGTTAATTATTTAATGAATTATCTGTTTAATTAGTCGATGAAACAATTAATAATCAAGCGATTAATTGGCCAATCGATCGATTCATACGTTAGCGGCTCAACTGTTCGATAGCTTAGCAAAATACGAACATTTCTCGTCACGAAAAAGTAACTCCGTTACATTTTCCCACGTCACCAAAAAGTAACGAGGAACCATTCTTTTTATCGGATCTTTCAGGGAATAATTCGAGAATTACGTTAGCCGATTGTCCGGACAATTCGATTAATCCTTTTTCAGCAATTTCATATCGCATTTTTCACCATTGTCATCAGGTTAATCCGAGCTTTCACAATTATTCCGAGACCATCGCGATTTTTGCTCGTCCGCAGCACGTCTTGGATTCAACATCAAACTAGAATAACTTTAACAAACGCTTTGACGCTCCTCGACGTGCCGACGAGACGATTTTTTCGTCCGATCATTCGGCGAATTTCGCTTGGAAATCGACAACGGGAATGATTGATATCGCGATCGTTCTCGGTCGATCCGCGAAAAGAATGGCCGGACGAGTTTCGCGCTGGGGCTGGAGCAAAACGGGAGTAAACGAAGCAAAGACCTTGGCTTTTAACCACGTTGATTAATCGACGCGTCGTGCACATTTTATCATCCCTTTCTTTCCTCATTTCGTCCCTTCACCCTTACACGAGCGTAAAATCTAACTTACTCATGTATTCAAATGAACTTATTCGGGCATACTCACGATTCTTATACGCTCTACACTACTTTTGGCTAACGTACATGCGCATATACAGGCACACTTTTCTTTCCTCCCCCCCCCCGCCCAACTCTCGTAAATTTCTTCACTTGGTATTTTTCGCCGACGTTTTCCCCCAATTCACAAAGCGAAACAGCCGTGAAGCATACGGTCGCAAACGCACAAATCACGCAGACACGCTCGTTCGGAAATTGTTCGTGACTCACATACATCTCGGGCAAAATCTCCCCTAACTACAAAGTTTCAACTAGTTCTTTTTTTTCCCGCTATAATAATCGTTATTATTCAAACAGCCGTCGCACGGTTCAACAACTACATAACTCCGCTACTTATCGGTTAAGGTTTTTTTTTGTTTTCCATCTTTTTGTTTCGACTCGTCTATTCGTTTAATTCGCTAGAAACTTAGGGACTAGTTACTTCTTCATTCTTCCATTCGTCGTCTTCACTTAGCGCTAATTCTTCCACTTCCGTTTCTTCGTCATCCTTCGTCAGCGTCGTCTTGTGTCTTTCTCACGCGAACCCTCGATCGTGCTTCCTCCTTCAACCCTCGATTTCTTCGCCTGCTCGTATTCCCATGAGTACTCGAGTTGCCGAGGAGAACGAAAAGAACATTTTTGATATCGTCGTCTACGTCGCACAGTCGTACGGGCTGCCTCCCCGCTTCTTTCGAGTGCAATTAAAATTTAATTGCTCCCGATCGCCTCGAGGACGCATCCAATATTGTTGTCCGTTCGACTGGAGCAAAAGGGCAGCTTGGAGATGACTATTTGCAGCCTCTCGGTTCACATTCTTCCTTGGTTCTTCAGTTTTATTACTTTGTTCGTTGTATGGGTTGATTTTATCTTTGATTCCATCTTTTAATTCCTCCCATTTTACTCCACGAATTTTTTTCACCGTCTGCCAATGTGATTATTCACCGGAGCGTTGCTTTGGGTTGATCGATGCACGTTTGGTGGCTGAAATGCTCGTTCCTCGGGACTGAAAGCGAATGTTCTTTGATTAACGATCAACGGTGATGTTCTTTATTTTTTGTCGATTGAGGCTGTCGTTTATGCGACCATCAATGTCGTTTCGGGACTTTGTGAATGTTGAGGTTGTTTATCCAAGACACGTTGATCGTTCTTCATTAGATCGGATGATGGCGATGTATCGATGAGAGCAACCTTTTACATGGGAACACCAATTTATCCAGCCATCATGTTCATCTCCGTTGCAGCTTCGACCATTTTTATTCTCCAGTCTTCAACGAGGATCCAAAGTGTCGTCACTGTGGGAAGGAATGGTCTTCAGGAGCAACGAACAAACAATTTCCCGAGGCTCCGATGAGAAATCGCAAGGAGGGAATGAGAAGAGTTTAGAGGCGCTGGAGAAACGGCCGTCATGCCATAACGATTCATCAAGAGATGAAACAATGGCGAAGTCTCCAAGAACCCACTCCACTTTTCACTGTACCAATCTTCACATTTCCAACGAGAAAAGTCACGAGTGATTGGGGACTAGTAATTTGCAGCAGTCCTTTGCGCGGTCGTTCTTCTCAGATTGCATCGTCATATTGGCGTTTTTTTTCCTTCCCCGTCATGCTTCTCCACCGCAATCGCCATTGATTTATCGGCGACAGACTCTATTCATTTTTTCCCTGAAGAGCCGTACCTCCGCAATGAAGAATGCCAATACGTTCGCTCGGTTATGAGAATTTCTCGAACCCCCCCAATGCGAGCAATGGAGATGGATTGGTGAATGAGAAAAACAAGATATTCGTTCAAACATTTGACACATAATAGTTTTGGAAAAAAAAATGGACAATTTTTCGTCGCTCATTCATCAGCTGAATGCTCCGCATTGGGGACTGTCCATTTCAGTGGAATTCGTATGATCTTTGTTCATTTCTTCCACCATGGGTAATTGAACGATTGAGCACAATGAGGCAGGTCGACATGTCAGCAGGTCTGTATGTCAATCTCGACTTTGGTGATGCTCGTATGCATATGGATGCATGTATACTTATGTATATGTGTTTATGTGTGTAGCTACGTGTAGGGTGGATCAATATTTATGTTGTTCGTTGATTCATCCTGTGTGCTTGCCCTGGATGGTAATGACCAATCGTTTTCGGACTCGACGATTGTACGACGCAAGCGAACGATTATTTTCGCCTTTGTCGTTAGTTTTCTGTCGATTGAAATCTCTTTATAAAAAATTACCAACTCGAGACTTTTCCTCGTCATTTGATGGCTCGGCAGAACGAAACATCGCAAACTCTAAGCGGCTTCTCTCATTGCACATCCTCATAGTTATCCTCCTCTTCTTCTTCCGCGTCTTCTTCCCGTTGCTCTTCTTCTCTCATCACTTCTCTGCCGTCGGCTAATTTCGATGCTCGGTCCTGTCTCGCGAACTTCTCCATTCCCACTCGTAACGTTGTGACTCTCGGGCTGCTCTTCTCGCTCTGCTGATCGCGGGGATCGGATTGCATGGCCGACCCTGATGACATTCCACGACGTCAACGACTTCGACCAATTGTGTGGGCTGACTCATTGCAGACTGCAGCCATTATCGAATTTTGTCTTCAACTCGTTTACGCCCGTCGTCAATGAGTTTTTCAGCTCTGGAACAAAGAAAAATAACGGAATTTGAGGATGCTTGAGCACGAGATCGATCAATTGGCTTGTGGGGGCGGTACGCGTGGTGATTTAGGGTTGTGTGGCTCAACGAAATGACCGCAGATTTCAACAAAATGGCGGCAAATTCAAACAGAATGGCGGCAGATTTTAACAAAACGGCGAATCATCTCGACAAAGTCATAGCATCTCCTTCAAGTGGTATTCACGAGGCTCGCCATGTTCTTGAGACAGCCTGGGTCGACAAAATGGTGGCAGATTTCAACGAAGTGGCTCATTCTCTGCGCGAACTCATAGCTTCTTCTTCAAATGGTATTTATGACAGTCACCATGTTCTCGAGGCAGCCGAAGTCGACAAATGGAGGTAGATTTCTACAAAATGGCGGATTGTCTCGACAAAGTAATACCATGCTCTTCAAATGGTATTCACGAGCCTCGCCATGATCTTGAGACAGCCTGGGTCGACAAAATGGCCGCAGATTTCAACAAAATCGTGGATCGTCTCGGCAAACTCATAATATCTTCTTCAAATGGTATTTACGACACTCGCCATGCTCTTGAGACAGCCGGGGTCGACAAAATGGCGGCGGATTTCAACAAGATGGCGGATTGTCTGGACAAAGTCATAGAATCTTTTCTAACTGGTATTAACGAGGCTTGCCATGTTCTTGAAATGGCCTGGATTGACAAAATGGCGTCGGATTTCAACAAAATGGCGGATTGTCTCGGCAAACTTACATAATCTTCTTCAGGTGGTATTTACGACCCTCGCCATGTTCTTGAGATAGCCTGGGTCTACAAAATGTCAGTGGGGTGAACCAAAATCGTGGCTTTACTGGGTAAAATGGCGGTTTCTCGGTGCCGCGAGAGAAATAGCATCTAATCAAATTTTACGATGTGACACGAATACGATAAATAAAATTGCCGTACCTGGAATCGTTGAATGACACGATTCGTGTTCGTTGAGTTATTGCGGCCGATTTATCGTCCGAATATGCATAACGATAATATTGCTTTCACGAACCTGGCATAGTCAATCGTTGCCTATATTCGGACACCGAGATACGCGAAGTTTGTCGACACTCGTTCGATTTGCCTAGGCAAAGCTGCTCTGTTTGATTTCTACCCCGGCTCGTTAACCAATTATCGATTAAAGCTGCGCTGCTGCAGCGATGCTATAACGAACGCTAACCAGTCCACGGCCCTCTGCATCGGATTGATGGAGGGGCGGAAGAGAGCGAGAAGAGGAGGACAGGGGAGGGAGAAAATGGGATAGAGGGAAACAAAGGGAACGTGGGGTCTCTGGGTGAGAAGGAGACATGATCGAAACGCGAGGAAGAAAGCAAAGCCGGGAAGAAGAATGAATAAAAGGGAGAGTGATAAGAAGGGACATCAATGGGGAGAATGAGATTCAGAGACGTAAAAGAGAAGAGGGCGATGGAGCAGGGAAAGATGAAAGGGCAGAAGGGAGCGGTAGAAAGAGAAGCGCAAGAAGGGAGGAAGAGAGAGAGAAAAAGAGACATCAAAAGGGAGACGAGAAATGAGAGGAAGAAAGAGAACCAGAGAAGCAGCGAGGATGAAACAAAGAGGGAGAAAGAGAGGGAGCAGGTACAGCACTCTTTTCATCCCTATGACCAGTTTCCTCTCGTTGCCAAACCCTACCAACATCATATGTATTCATTCACCCGCTATGTTGCATGAGGTATCGAAAGTGGGGAATTCCCGCTCGTTGATTCGACGCTGTTGTTCCTTGCGATCATACAGTGTACACGAACATACACACCCACACATCCATGAACCTTTTACCCTTCCTTCTTCATCAATATGAATATAAACAACCACACTTTGCTCCACATGCATCGAAAGCTTCAGATCCAAGCCAATTAGTCTTCGTTCCATCAGCCACTTGCGTAATACCCCATGAGCTCTTCTTCATCTTATTAGCCACGAGCTTGCTAATTGAGGGAACCAAACAAGGCGTCCATTCAAGATGGAATACTCGTGCGAATCGAAAGATCGGGTGGAGGACTCGGAGGACTCTTTTGTGCGAGAGGAAGTGACGATGTCCGGCAGTGGGCACTAGGAATCCGTAGCTGCAAAACATTCACTCTGCTTAACACTCAACATCATCTGCTAACTGTAACGCAGTCATCTTCTAACTGAGGCAAAAAGGTGGAGTTGTTTCCTTCAAACTGGCTTGTTCAAACGCGGCTCTCGATGGCCAAAATGATGTTAACATTTCGTCTCCTAACCTAACATCTATTTCAACATTGGTATCCATTGCAGAGAAGCAAAAAATGGAACCCCGTCCCTTTGAGGATCAACGGTTACAAACATCATCACTTTGATCCACCAAAGGCGTTTCCACTCAGCGAATTCACTTTGATTCGGCATCACTTTGATCCCTCCCGGTAATGTGAGTGTGCGAGAAGGATGACGGGGAAAGAATTTAGCTTTTCGGGCGAAAATTTCTCAATTTATGGATGGAGCCTGGTATGCAGCGCCGAATTCTCCAGCGACTGCAGCCACCTTTGAGAACGAGAGAACTGCGGAATATCGTCGGTAGGTATCGATGGTGCCAGGTTCAATATAATCCACGAAATATATATTCATACTCCATTGATCGTCCATCAAAGGCCCTGAATTACCGATAGGATTCCTGATATCCAGGGTGAGAGCCGGAATAGCGCCGACTCCTCGGAGGCTTTGCCAGATCCTTGGCACCGTTCCTATCGAAAAACTTTGCTTCACGCACACCCACACACACACACACACCTTCAAGCCTCGAGTTATAGCCGACGAATTCGCGGCAATTCCGAAAACGTTATATGCTAAATCGCGTTATCGCATCTTCGCGAGGCGATGCGAGACCAATTCTCTGTGGCTTCGATGCACATGTAGAACCTACAGTTGTTGCATATAGCGTGGTGCCTAAAAGAGCTCGAGCTACTTATCATAAGTTTGTTGACGGGCTTGTAAGCGAATATAGTGATACACCATGTCGAAATGCTTCGGAAATCCTCTTATTTGGAATTCAACAATAGACACTCCATGTATACATACATACGTATATATTTATAATGGCCAATGGTGATTTTGAACCCGTTGTGTTTACGCCATGTTGAGTGTTAGCACCACTGGTCGTTTTATGGTCCTGGGACTTTTGTACAAATTTGGACATTTGTCCAGGTAGATTTTGAAGATATTGGGCTTGACTTAAGGTTGAGTGTTAGGCTCCCATGACAGATTTATATATGGAAGGGTGGTTTTAAAAATATATTTGATTGTTTTGAGGGGTCTTTTCATTTAGACGCTAAAAAGGCTATTTTCATGGATTTTTGTTGATAGGTTTATATTATAGATATTGACAGAAAAATTGTTACACTTCATAAATACATTTCAAAAAAAAAATATTTATTTAAGTCACTATTTATAGACGAAAATGGTAGCTAACAAATGGCCTAAAAAAATTGTAGGTCTGCGCTGTTGACGAAATCTCGGAGATGGATCCGAAACAAAAAAATCAAACGGTTTTAGATTCAGTATGTTAATGGCTATAGCGCATATCATACGATTTTTGAAATATGACAAAATAACAAAATGGCGGACATTTCTCGAAAAAACAAAAAAAATCTGGTTTACTCCAACGTTTTTGGAAAAAACAATAGTAAATATCAAAATTTAGAAAAATCCTTGATATGTGCTATAGCTATTGGTGTAAAGAATATGTGGTTAACATTTCATAAGGATTGGTTCAGTAGATTCGAAGATTTTATCAACAAGCCGTCGAACAACCTTGCTTCGAGAAAAACGCGTTTAAAGTTTGTTTGGGTTACATGAATACATAAAAAATATTTTTAATGTTATTTCGAAAGTGGATTTATTAAGTGTAACAACTTCTATATCAATATCTATAATGTAAACCTATCAAAAAAAAATCATGAAAATAGTCTTTTTTAGCATCTAAAGTGAGAAAAACCCTTAAGGACCAAGTATATATGGCACATTTGGCAGTTTTGAAGAGGGTCCTTGTATTTAAAAAAATGATGATGGGTAGTTCCTGATGTGACCTTTTTATAGATATGCTTACATTTATCCAAAAGAGGTTCTGGTGATATTGGGCTTGACATACAAAACGCGTTTTATGGTTCTCATATTTTTTCAATCGATTTTCGATAGTCCTTGAAACGACCTTTGTATAAATATGATTACATTTGTCCGAAGATTTTTAAGAAATTGGGCTTGACTTAAGGTTGAGTATGAGGACAATTCGCTTCCATGACAGACATATATACAAAAGGGTGGTTTTGAAAATATATTTGACGATTTTAAGAACCAAAGATGTTTGGCTCAATTCACGATGTCTAAGTTTGCATCATTGAAATGCAATGAAAATTAATATTTCCAAATTTCTCTAATTTATTTTGGCATATTTCGCCTCCGAAAATCCCGCAATCATTTTTTAAGGGGGGATTGTCTTTTTTTTCGCAAAATTTACCGCTTTTTGGGAATTTTTTTGTGAAGAAAGTATACAACGGAAAACTTGTGAAACTTGGCATATAGTTTTATTGATCTGTTTACTACATACCAAATTTTTTTAAACAATTTCATCAAAAAATCCCCCCCCCCCCCACCCCCTTAAAAATCCCCCCCCCCCCCTTAAACGCGTTTTTCTCGAAACAGCTTTTTCACAACTGGTGTGCACGATTTCTCAAAAACTATTCAACCGATTGCCTTCAAATTTGGACAGAATGCTCAGCTGACATCCTTTTATCGTTTGATGAAGCAAAAAAGCAATACGTTTAATAGTTTTTTATTTATAACAAAAAATCGATCAATTTTTTTCGAAAAATCGATACTTCAAGTTCAAAACGTCACCAAATCGTCAATTTTTTTTTCCCTTCATCGAACGATAGCTATATGTGTCTAAAGTAAAATGCTTTTTGGGTTTTTGTTGCAGGATGAACGTGAAGGCTGTAATCGTGCACACCATCAAAAAAGGACCATCGCGCGTCGAGGGGGGTGGGAGGCGGATTTTTTGATGAAATTGTTTAAAAAATTTTTTGTATGTAGTAAACAGATCAATAAAACTATATGCCAAGTTTCACAAGTTTTCCGTTGTATACTTTCTTCACAAAAAAATTCCCAAAAAGCGGTAAATTTTGCGAAAAAAAAGACAATCCCCCCTTAAGATACTCATTCAGCAATCTACTATATAAATCCACAAAAAAAATGTTTTATAATAATCAAGATGACATAAGGTTGAGTACGAGGACTATTCATTTGAAAACATGGCGGTTAAAATAAATATATATATATGTATATAGGCGTGGGTGTATTTGTAATTAAGTGTTTATCTTTGTTTCGTATTTTATCGCAGTCTGGGGAATATCAGGCGGAATGAATTTTTGATGATGCTTTGATATCCAAAATAGATATATTAATAAATAAGGTATTCAAACTTGTGTGCAATGTATATATAAATATAAATTAAAAAAAAAAAATATATATATATATATATATATAAATATATATATATATACATTGCACAAATGTTAAATACTTTATTTATTAATATATCTAATTTGGATATCAAAGCATATATATTGTTCAAATTGAGAGAATGATGTACGAGGGTTTGAAGCACTTGATTAAATTTCCTGCATCTTAGGATGCTTATTAATTAACCAGCTTATCATTATCAACGTCGAGTGTACAGTGAGCCCGAGTCAAAAGTTCACTGACATGTCGCAGATAGGAGGTCGGGAATGGCAATTTTCGTTAACATTTTTTTATCCTGCGTAAACGGTATGAGATTTCTTTGGTATTTGATGTTCCAAGGTAAACTCACTGGTAAATTCGTCCTCGTCCTCGGCCTCGGCTTCGGCAGCGAGTTCCTCAGGTGTCTTCTTCTTCCGCATGAGAGGGTTAGGCTCTTCCTGGGGCATCATCTCTTGCACTTCCTCTCGCTTCTTTATATTGTACTGTAATTTATACCAAAAGAAAGGAATCTCATTACGTATAGAAGAAAACGAGTTTTTTTTGGATTTTTTAAATTTCGAGTATTTATTTTATACGAGATACGGAAGCCAGCGCAGGATTCTTTTAATATTATTTTAACGGGATACATACTTCCAGCATTTTGAAAAATGATTATTTTTTAATCGGTTTTTATTATTTCGTACACTTGTACGAGTTGAAAAGTAATTAATTCGAAATCTTAAATTTGGAGAGGGTTATCAGGGTGTGCACGATAACTTGAGGAGCTTCCAATCTTTTTCAATGCGGTTTTTTTAAAAATCTGTTCTAAAAAAGATTCTCAATAGTCCGTCGAACCGTTTAACTATTTTTTATTTGGAACATTTTTCCAACATTCAAAGCGCGAAATTTGACAGAAAAAAAGTTTCTTCACTTAAAAATTGACTTGTTTATTTAAAAAATCAAACATTCTTAATTACGGGGCGGTGGAAAATATTTCAATTAATTGAGGGGTAGCTGAAACATATTGGAATGTTTGCACGGAAGGATTTACATTAAAATTCCTCAACTTTCTCCTTCCACAGGAAGAACATCGTAAAAAAGAGATGTAAAAATTCCGACGCACTGCGGTGAAACTGTCAATTTAAAAATGCATGTAAAAAAAATACAGAAAAAAATTGTCAATAGGAAATGCGTCGAAACACGATGGTGGACATTTATCTTCCCCGTCCGATAAAACGACGACGGCAGGGCTTTTATGATCAGCGCGCGTGCAGTATATAAAAAATTGAAAGACCGATGCATCGATGTATGTCGAGAGTGTTTATGAAAAAATATGTCAGCAGCAGCGAAAACTACTCATCAAGAGGGACAATGAGTTTTTTTCCCCTACGGGTTGTGGTCTAGCTTTATTCTCCTCCCGTTCTCTCTCTCTCTCTCTCTCTCTCTCTCTCTCTCTCTCGCTCTCTCTGTCCTTCGATGATATCGGAACGATTACAAGGAGGGTGAAGTTTACGCATCATTGGTCGTCAAAAGCTGCGAACAATCCCTCCACGAAGTGACACTCGTGTGTATCGATTGCACTCGAGGAGGTCGAGGAATGCACTACGATGCTAGAAACGTCGTCGCAATCGATGAACGATACATGAACGAACCTGGCGACATTTGTACATCGTCATTTCAATGCACGAGGATTACGCTCGAAAAAGATTGAGAACGAGTCTGCGAGAACGCAAAGAAGAAATCAATGTGGTCGTTCAATTCTCTGAGATGATTTTCCCAAAGTCGAGACGTAGCTAGATCGATTCTTCCTCAATTGTAAAATTTCTTTTTCCTTTTCTTCACGATTATAAAATTTCCTTCTCTTTCTTTCACGAGTCTAAAATTTCCTTCTTTTTTTCACAATTGGGACATTTCTTTCTCCTTTTTTCGCATTTATAAAATTTCCTTCTCCTTTTTTCACAATTATAAATTTGTTTTCTTCTTTTTTCATAATTATAAAATTTTCTTACCCATTTTTTCACGCTTATAATATTTTGTTCTCTTCTTGCCAGAATTATAAAATACCTGTCACATCTTAATTCATTTGTAAACAATATTGGATTATTTCATTTCGTTAATTGTGCAAACACAGGACGTACAAAGTTCCCGTGTAATTATCGCTCACAAGGCTTACGTATGAAAATTTCTACCGCCGCGAGCACGTAAGAATTTTCTTGCGATGTAGACGACGTGGATGTGAAGGTCTTTCTTATAATCTGCGTGCATGAGAATTCTGCGGCATGGTGAAATAGTTACTATTTCTCATCTATGTGTATGAGTTTCCGAGCCATAAGAAAAAGGTACCGGAACAAAAATGGCCGGGGACTTTGAATACCGTGTTTGAAAAATTCGATGATGGCGTATCATTCTAAATACAGAAGTGTATATATATATATAGTTGAAGCTTTCGGTTTAAACTTGTTTTACCCTGTAAAAATAGTTCTGACTAAACGCCTTCTTTGCAACTAGTTTTTCCTAGTGAAAACTACAATTTACTCATAAATGAATTTGAATGCTACTTGAAACGACTTTATCCTAGTGAAAACTTTACTCATTAGAAAGAATAGTCATTAGAAGATTAGAAGGCAATTAGAGGAATAACTCATTAGAAATTAGAAAGAATTTACTCATTAATGCATTTAAATGCCAGTTAATACTAGTAATCGATAGAAAAGACTAGTTTTAACGAAACGAATAAGTTAAAACTGTTCCTGAATAACCGTTGGTATACCTTGATCGACTAAATTAACACAATTGAGAATCTTTATAAATCCGACCTGAAACTCCAAAGGCGTTTTTTCTCGAAATGACTTTTTGAAAAACAGTGATCACGATATTTCGAAAAAGAGCGGATTGGTACACAGTGGCTCAATTTTTCGAGGTACACAGAGGTAAGTCATAATATGAATATTTTCGCATTACGATTTAGATAGGTACTGGTAGTACCTCATTAGGTAGATACTCATTGTTGATTGATATTCGATAAATGATTGTGATTGATCTCATAAAATGCTGTCTTTTTTGTCATTAATTTTTCAATAGTTTACTGTACAGTAATCCCCATTGTATAGAGAAAAGCACTCCATTAACTACAAGTGTACGGTAGATCAGGGTAATTTTCTTCAAATTTTGCTTGATTTTGATTTTTTTTTTACTGTGAAATTAGGTACGTTTCACTGTGTACACCCCCAAGTACACAGTGGATCAAATGCCATTTTTTAAAAAATGTTTATCATCTCAATATCTATTGGGTTAGGCCGTTCGGTGTCTTTTAACAAAATGAAACCATTGAGCACACCTCACGTTTAGTCAAGGTTTCATTGAGATTGTGTGAACGGTTAGGCAGCTACCTCTGAAAAAAATGAGCCACTGATCCCACTCTGAGCCTACTGATTACACCGTGTTGGCTGATCCGATTTGAATGGTTGTTTCTTTGTTGTGCAGAGAAACACAGCGATGTGGTCCGATGAAATGTTATGCAAATCTGCCAAGTACGTTTTCCAAAAAAACTCATAAACCTACCATGTTTCTCAACATCTGGGCCCTAATTCACAACAACTGACCGCATCTTTGCTTTGAAACCGCGCCGATTTGTATATGGCCGTCCATATATTACGTCATCGATTTTTGCTGATTTTTTACCCCGCCCCCTGAAGTCATTCTACCCTTCCTATCGTCATAATCCAATTATCGTTACCGTCATGCAACGACCCCTATTTTACCCCCCGCACCCCTATTTTAAAATGACGTAATTTATGGACGGCTCTTATGTAGATGACACCGATCAACGTGATATGCACGTGACCCGACCGGTCTGTCCTACAGAATTCAGGCCCAGGGTCCAGTTAATAAAAATGTCATAAATGTTTCGCGTGACAAACAAGTCAGTCAATAAAAGAATGCTAATTTCATAGGCTAGATTCAGATAAGTAAAGTCTAGTCAAGTAGTTTGGTAACTTGACTATGGAGCTTTTATCAGGAACACGACAGTACGTGTTGAGCATTTTAAGGGGTTTTCTCAGTTTAGACGCTAAGAAGGCTATTTTTATGAATTTTTTTGATAGGTTTATATTATAGATATTGATATAAAAGTTGTTCACACTTAATAAATACACTTTCGAAAGACATTTGAGGGTCCACTTTGAAAAAATCAAAAGATCGCAAGTAAGCAAGACTTGAAGAAATCGACGATGATGAGCAATCAGAAGGGATTTTGTACGGTGTAGGAAGTGCCGATTGGTAAGAGTTTTTCATAGCATAAACTTCAAACGCGTTTTTCTCGAAACAACGTTTTCAAAATCTTGCTCCGTCGTATCTCTAAAACTAATAAACCGATTCTCTTGAAATGTGAACCACATATTGTAAACATGATTCGCAACAAAATGACCCTCGATGGGTTTAAAATTTTGATTTTGATTCTTTTTTTTTGCGAAAAGCTGCGAAAAAACGCGTTTTTAAAAACTTTTTTCCGTTTTTCATCTGCCTTTTTTTTTTTTTTTTTGATAAAACTTTATATCCGAGGGTCATTTTGTAGCTGGTGTCATACTGAGTCTAATAGACTTTGATTTTTTTTTGTTTCAGACAAGCCGTTGCCGAGTTGTGATGGAGCTACCTAGCCCACCTATTTTTGGGGCGTTACGTTATTTTTGAGGCGTTAATTTTTACTTAAAAATGAATAAAAATGAATTAAATTTTTTTAAATGTATTTCAAGACTTGATTTATCAAGCCCAACAACTTTTATATTCATATCTTTTATAAAATCCTATAAAAAAATCACGAAAATAGCCTTTTTCGTGGCTCAAAAGTGGACTAGCACGTTAAAAAAATTTATTTATTCAAGTCACTATTTAAAGACGAAAATGGTAGTTAAAACATGTCCTAAAAAGATTGTAGGTCTGCGCTGTTGATGAAATCTCGGAGATGGATCATCCGAAACGAAAAAATCAAACGGTTTTAGATCCAGTATGTTAATGGCTATAGCGCATATCATACGATTTTTGTTATGTGAAAAAACAATAAAATAGCGGACATATTTCGAAAAAAAAAACAAAAAAAAAACGTGTTTTTTAATCGTTTTTGGCAAAAAAAATAGTAAATGTCAAAATTTTAAAAGATCCTTGATATGCGCTATAGCTATAGTTATAAAGGACATGTGGTTAAAATTTCATAGGGATCGGTTTAGTAGTTCGAAGATTTCATCAACAAGCCGTCGAATAATGCTGTTTCGAGAAAAACGCCTTTAGAGTTTGTTTGGGTTACATAATTACATAAATATTTGAAAAAATGTATTTCGAAAGTGTATTTATTAAGTGTAAGAACTTTTATATCAATATCTATAATATAAACCTATCAAAAAATCTCATGAAAATAGCCTTTTTTAGCGTCTGAAGTGCGAAGACCCCTTAAGGCCTTATGCCACTCTAGGATTTTCCAAAAATGGATTTTTTTTTGTTAAAAAGGTACCTAAGTTCGTATAAAATTATATTCCAAAAGATTATGGGCGTGCAAAATCTCTAAGTACTCGATTTTCGAATTCTTCTACTGGCATCGCAGATCAAAGTTGTTGAAACATTATTCATGTCGTGACTTTCTATCTTTCAACGCGTTTATCCCAAAACTACATTTTTCAAGTCGGCCGGACTCATAATTCAAACAAATTTCATCCGATCCACTTAAAATTTTAACTGTATATTTAGAATTACATTTTCTAAGGCACTACGTAACATTTTTTAATTATATTGCATAGTTCTTTTTTATAAACAATTTTCTGACGATTTTCTCATGGCATTTTGCACCTTTCGTTTTAGAAATGCGCCATATCGACAAAAAGCAATATACCAAACAAACCCTACGTACTTCTATAGCTGTTGTTATATATAATCGAAAAAACTTTAGTGTCTCATCATAACAAAAAAATTATAGGAGCTGTTGGTCAGGTCGTTGACCTTCCAGAAATAACGGCGTCATCGGAAAAATGCTGCACAGTCGCCATTTTGACGTGTATCGCTGTGAAAAAATTATTTTGTATAGTCAATAACGTGTATAATAAAATCCCTATTTTGTAATTTCGATTTATTTTATGGTTTCGCTGAAAAAAATTCACAAAATGCGCCCTTTTTTGTCTTTTAGAGTGGCCTAAGGCCTTCACAAATGCCGTCAGTCATACCTATGTATCTGAGTAGATTAAACGTATAAAATAAAATAAACGGATACCTAAAAATGATAAAAAACATCGATTCCAACCAAACCGCGTATTCGGCAAAACTTCAACCCGAATGTTCACATTTTACTAATTGTCCCCAAATATTTATTATCTTTTTCTTATTATTACCAAAGTGTCAATTTTAACCATCACCGAAGTTAGTTCAGAGCTGCTATGCCAAGATGGGGAAAGACTGCAGACGAGAGAATCGGCCGCGAAAATTTTGTAGGTATGACATACAATTTCGACATAATTGAAGTCGATTACAGTTTGTCGAAAAAAGTATTTAATAAGTACTTCATGTCGACTTTCCTCGTTTTCACCCCCCCCTGCCCTGAAGCAAGCCCTGACTACGCTTCTGACGATGTACCATTGCGTTGATGGTTAACGTGTACGTATATACATATATGCATTATGTACACTAACGCCCTCTCGTCCTCCCGTCTGTACACGAACAATATGTGAAAATTCAATCGTCGAGCATAATTTGTACATACATAAGACAGATGTGTATGTATGTATACCGGGTGGACCATTTTAATCGTCCACCTGATTTATCTCGGAAAAATACTGCTCTGATCAAGTATAAGCATAATAAAACTTTTAAGGTTCAAAAGGGGGCGTCGAAAAATCACATTTTTCGTCCTAATGACAAAATGGCGACGTAAAGATGGTCAACATGTTTTTTTAAATGGGATCATTTCCCAATCAGAACCCAAACAAACCCAAACGAACTTTGTCGTCACCAAAACATTTATCAGGCCAAAGTAACAACTTTTGTAGGAAAAGTTTTTTGATAACGTTCATAACTTTTAGGTTAGAATACCATTTTTTGGCCGAAGTGACGAGCCGCAGAGATCTAATCCATGTTTGGGTTTGTTTGGGTTATCGAACAAATCCAAACAAACGCAAACAAACTCACACCCACATATACGCGCACACTTACACTAGGGATGTTGAAGATTACCTCCTCGTGGTACGTTCTGGATAGCGCTTGAAAGTAAAAAATGGTATTCTTGCGAAAAAATTATGAACGTTCTCAAAAAACTTTTCCTACAAAAGATGTTAGCGTTGACTTGATAAATGTTTTGGTGAAAAATGCATGATTCCATTTTTTTTCAACATTGCGACCATCTCCACGTTGCCATTTTCAAATTGGTACCGAAACAAATGTTTTTTTGAACGTGCCCCTTTGAGCCCTAAAGTTTTACTCTACTCAATACTTGATCAGAGCAGTGTTTTTTGAGATAAATAAAATGTAAGATTAAAATGGGGCATAGATATATATATATATATATATATATATATATATATATATATATATATATATATATATATATATATATATATACACACACATATATATATACATATATATATATATATACACACATAGGGTATGAGGAAGGTCGATGGAAAGCCTTAAGGGGGTGATAGGTCACCTCGTTAGGAACATATCTAACCTAGGTTACCTTAGTCCAAAGTCTAAGGATTTCGAGTTATCATGGTAAGTATGATTTTTGGAAAAGTTACCAACATTAGGTACTAACTCGTCTACCTCTTATATTTATGCTATTAAAAAAATAGCATTAACATAAGAGGTTTTTTTTAATTTTTTGACAAGTTTGCAATTATTGAACACGTCCCATTTGGTTAGTTGTGTGGATACAGATGATTAAATTGGTGTTTGTCGATTGACTAGACATTAAGCTAAGACGCAAATGAGTTTTTCGTTACCAATTATTGTCTGCTTGAACATTATGAGGGAGTTAGTACACGGAGAAAACAGGGGCCTCGAAGTTTAGTATTAATACTATGATTTAAAAAAAAATGTCATTAAATATAAAAAAGTATTGAATGGAAGATAAAAATTGTAATTATGGTATAGTAATAATGGAGAAATTTAAATTTTAACCTACCACATGGCACGTAAACTGATACAAATAATACATTTTATTCGGCACATTGTGATTTTTTGTAGTATTCAAAAAATATTTTGCCCACGTGATTGGAACAATTAGTTTCCAGTATTCTACAAAAAGTACGGTATAAAGAGTCACAGTTTTACTAATAACTTCGTGATATTTTTCGCTATACGCCGAAGATTTATGCTATGCGTATAGTGAAATCTATACATACACGAAGACTCATGCTATACGTATAGTAAAATCCATATGAAAATATAGCATATAGGACTCAGCAAATAGGCCTCGCGCCTACGCGAGAATACTTTCGAATGTAATATGTACGCATTATTTTTACTATACGGCATATAGGACTCGCGCCTGTGCGAGAATCGTTTCAAATGTAATATGCACGCATCATTTTTACTATACGGTGTGAGAATCATTTTTACACGTCTATAACAACAAGTCTTAGAATTCCGGACTGGCAGTAAACTGCTTACTTTCCAAGCACTGAATATTAGAATTCTGGCAACTAGTGTTAGAATTCGAGGCAGTACTTTTCTCCGTGTACCTAATTTTGGGAAATTTTCCAAAAACCACACTTACCATGATAACTCGAAATCCTTAGGCTTTGGACTAAGGCAACCTAGGCTAGATATGTTCCTAACGAGGTGACTTATCACCCCCTTAAGGCCTTTCTTCGACTTTTCTAACACCCCGTATATACACACACGCACACATGTGTGTGTGTTTGTACGTATGTATGTATGGTTATGTATTTGGTGTCGTGGAGCCAGATAACGAGAGACATAAATGAGGTCGTAGCTCATTGTACTGTCAAACGTGATGCTGGTGTTTCTGACGTTAATTAATACTCCTCAAATCCGATCTGGTGAGACTACCCGCGCGAATACGCAGTCGTAGATATATGGTGTAGGTTTCTATGTACTTTACAGTATATATTTATATATACTGGAAGTATATACTACTATATATATATATATATATATATATATATATATATATATATATATATATATATATATATATATATATATATATATATATATATATATATATATATATATATATATATATATATATATATATATATATGTATGTATGTATGTATGTATGTATGTATGTATATATATTTAACTATGTGTACGTACTCCTGCGTATTCATTTGCGGGCGTACGTACATGTACGCTTAAATAATGATAAGGGGTTTGCTTGAGTACATTAGCGTTGAGTATAGAAATAAACGCAAAATTTTCTACGGCAACACTCCGGGAATGTATCCACGTTTGTACGGGGATGCATGAATTTGATCGCAGTGTAGATTGAATTTCCCTGGTTTTCAGGCCCCGTGTGTTTTGTTGGACACGAGAATTGGAAGAGTTCATTAATCATTTTCAGATATATGAACCTGGCACAAACAGTACTGCAGCATGATTCATTAGAATTTTCCACGTTCTTCAGATTCGCTGCAAATTGATTTTTAATGATGATTGAGCACGGGGAAATTGGCTGTCGGCGACACGTCGAGGATAATCAGTTCGGGGCGTTTTTTGGTAGAAGGTTGTAAAGAAAAAAAGACTCTTTCATTTTGTTAAATTTAGTGATGTGACGACCATTGATAACGACGAGAGCAACAAATATTCTGAGCTATGTAGGGCAATGGCGGAAGCAAGAAAAAAAGCCTAGTCGCGAAGACTTCCAAATTGGTCCCCCTCGAAATTCCCACGCTCCTTTCGCATTTGCCGCTCTGTAGGGGAAAGGCGAAATTGAGAGAAATAGTTTCTCTATAGAGCTCTTGAATATTTTATAAAATATGCCGAGGGCTCGAGGGGAAGACCGCACACTCTTTCCATTTATGTACATTGGGAAGAAAGGTGGGGCGCGCGGGGGTAAATGGAAAATGTTTTTAGAGCTTCTTCGTGTTCATGAAAGAGAACATTTTTCACGGTGCAGGTCGTGGGTGCTCAGAGTATACGGTAATTGTCTCGATAGTCCAGTTTCGGCGTGGGACACCACTGGGAAGGGTGACAAAAAAAATTATTTTCAGTTGCATTTTTTTAAAGTATACATATTCAAGAATATGTGAAAAAATGTCAAGTCAATATGTTCAAAATCGAACAAGTTGTCGGATTTCCGATTCAGCAAAACCAAAATGTCCGTAATTGTAGTAGCTGTCGCTGTACGTAGCCCTTTTTTTTAAATTCAGTATTTTTTAAGCCACTGAATATAGGTGAACATTTTGCCAAAATTACACTTTTTTTTGGAACACCCGCTATTTTGGGATTTTTTTTTTTTCGAAAAAATGGCCCCGTTCAACGAGAACGACATTTGTGTAGAATATGAAACTTTTTTATTGTTATTTTTCGGACGAACCATTGTCAAGTTGTCCGGCCATTGGACCACATTGTTCATACAGAGGCTCTATTATACCTCAATGACGTTGTCAATTTTCAATTCTTTTAAATAAAAATTTACACGAAATAAGTACAATGTATGCTTAATGACATACTTTTTTCCAAATCCCAAATGAACAATCTAGTAGACAAAAGAAATTTGGAAAAACGACCGTTTTCGAAGATTCTGAAGTTCTTAGCTCCAACCGGTCGATGCTATTCTGGTCTCGTTTACAATCGCTATATTGGGAATTTAGAAATTTTCTTTTGAGGACCTATTTGTTAGGGTCAATACATTCAGAAAAAGCCAAAAAATGATTTTTTCAAATTTTTCGACTTGAGTACTGCTTTAACTATTCAACTATTCGAAAAAACCAACTATTCAAATTAGAAGATAATTTCTCAGTTCCGAAGATATTTAAATAAACGCAAAAGATAAAAAATGGAAGACAATTTTTAAACGAATAAAAAAATCTTTATTCAAAACAGTTCTGAAGTCAAAGAATAGTGTGTAAAACTTACTCAATGGGTCGTTCGTGTTAAATTTACTTTTTTTTCCTGCATGGTTTCTATTAATTTTTTGTTGACTTTACTATTTTTTCTTCTTTGTTTTCCTCTTTTTCTCGTTCGTTTTTCCAAACGACATTTCATTGATAGATGGACATGCCAGGAGTGCATGCAGCGAAAGGCGAAATCAAAAGATGCAAAAAGAAATGGAGATGCACGCTTTTCTGTCAGCGCAGGGAAAAATGTCCGACAGGCCCCCAGCATTGACCATTGAGCTGAGGATTAATTTGTGATGTGAAATGACTGCGATTGGCGGAACAACCCGACCCACACTGTTCCACTAAAATAGGTGTAACTTCGTCAATTTTTATCATTTTCGGGTCCGGTTGGTCTTGAAATATTCTTGAACGTTTACACTATAACAATATGCAAAAAAACGATTTTTTTATGTTTCGAGAGAGGGATACCCTCTAATTAATTCATTCCCACCGTTCAAGGATATATATATATAATTGTACATGCTCTTTGTGGCTGTTGATCGAAAATCAATTTGACGAGGGCTATTACGGTAGTAGTGTAGTAGCAGAGCGTGGAGAGGGTGTCGGAAAGTGCGTGACCTAATGGAATCTCGATGGGAGGTGTACAATTTTCCCAACGCTATTGTAATGGATCAAAGGGAAGATTTGCATAACTATAGGTGGAAATAGATGGTGGTGGATGATATCTATAACCCTCTCATTGTTCATATCTATTGATCTACGTAATTCTTCCTCTCTCTCTCTCTCTTTCTCTCTCTCTCTCTCTCTCTCTCTCTCTTTCTCTCTCTCTCTGCCTCCCTGCAATGGCAAACGTAACGCATCGGACTCTGATCGATAGCACTTTGAATCACGATGCGTGTGGTCGATAACGAAATTCCAGAGCTTCAATGGCGCGCGGTGTACGGGAAATTGGCGCATTCGAAAAGGTATTTACGAGGACGTATCAGAGAGAAAGCCCGGACGAGAATGCGACGAGGGACAGACGAGTAGAAACGAGCCCGGACAGATAAAAGTCAATTATCACCCTTAAAAGATCAAATCTCTTGTTCGACGATTAAATTATTTCGGTTTGTCTCGTGACGCAATAATGTTGGCCTGGGCTTACGAAACATCCGTCTCTACCGTCAAATTGTCCGCTAATCGCAGTCATTTCACATCACAATTTAATCCTCAGCTCAATAATCAATGCTGGTGGCTGTCGGACTTTTTTCGCTGCACTGACAGAAAAGAGTGCATCCCCATTTCTTTTTGCATCTTTTGATTTCTCCTTTCGCTGCATGCACTCCTGGCATGTGCATCTGTCAATGAACTGTCTGTCGATGAAATGTCGTTTGGAAAAACGAGCGAAAAAAAGAGGAAAATGAAGAAAAAAAATTGCGAAGCCAACAAAAAATTAATAGAAACCATACAGGAAAATAAAAGTAAATTTAACACGAACGACCCATTGAGTAAGTTTTACACGCTATTCTTTGGCTGTAGAACTTTCTGAAATGAAGATTTTTTAATCCGTTCAAAAATTGTCTTCCAATTTGTATCTTTCGAGT
>OY723396.1:13353135-13378135 GCA_963210295.1 Ophion ellenae
GGGTCTGAGTTAGCTGGATGTCACGCGAAACTAATGCTACCCCCACTCCACTGACACTGTGTTGTAGTCAGGGTTGCGAAATTTGTAACGAAAAAGTAATGCAATATTCATTACTTTTCTAATGAGTAATGAAAACAAAAATTTCATTACCCATAACATTACATTCGGTAATGCAAAAAATTGGATTACTCAATACATTATATTTTGTAATGTAAACAATTTCCGTTACTCATTACATTGGATTTTGTAATGGAGAAAATGTCCATTACTCATTACATTACATTTTGTAATGTGAAACATTTTCATTACAAAATGTAAAGTAATATGTAATGACAAAAAAAAATTCATTACACATTACTTTGTAATGCGTAATGGGCATCTGTTACATTACAAAGGCCAATGCAATGGGTAAAGAAATTTGTTTGCATTACAACGTGTAATGTAACGAGTAATGGATGTTTTTACATTACAAAATTTAATGTAATGAGTAATGGATTTTTTTTTACATTACAAAATATAAGGTAGTGAGCAATGCAATTTGTTCACATTACTAATGTGATGTAAAAAATCTCCATTACTCATTACAAAGTAATATGGATTATTATCCGTTTCCCATCGGGTCAGATCGACCCACTGCAAAAACCGCTGCCTCTTATGGGAAACGAATAATAATCCTCATTACACTGTAATGAGTAATGGAGATTTTTTTACATTGCATTGCATTAGTAATGTAAAAAAATTCCATTGCTCATTACATTACATTTTGTAATGTAAAAAAATTCCATTGCTCATTACATTACATTTTGTAATGTAAAGAAAATCCATTACTCGTTACATTACATTTTGTGATGTAGAATATTTCCATTGCACATTACATTGGACTTTGTAATGTAGAAAAATTCCATTACCCATTACAATGTAATGGGCAATGAAAACATTTCACATTACAAAACGTAATGTAATGAGAAATAGAACTTTGCTACATTACAAATTCCAATGTAATGAGTGATGGAAATTTGTTACATTACAAAATCCAATGTAAAGAGCAATGTCAATTGTTTGCATTACAAAATGTAATGTAATGAAAAATGAAAACGCTAATGCATTACAAAAAGTAATGCATTATTTGCAACCCTGGTTGTAGTAGAGTGGTGCGAGCTGTGAAATACTGAATGCCTGTGATTGGTTGAAAAATGCCCTCCCCCCACCCAAATCTAATGTTGTTATTAAGTTAAAAAAGACATTATAACTTATATTACAAAAGTTGTATGACAATTATTATACAAACAAGCCAAACAAACTCAACAAACCCAAACCCAAGCAAACCCAAACCGAAACAAACCCAAGAAAAATCCGCACAAATCCAACATATATCTTAATATATCAATATATTTTGAAAAATAATAAAAACCACTTGTATTATTTACATGTACCTTTTTTTATTACCCGAAAAATTTCATTACATTTCCAATGCCATGAAATAGTTGCACTTTGTGTAACATCTGTAGACTTACGCGTTTTTTTTTTAAATTTTGGTTACTTCTGTTATTACGTTTTGAATACATATCGACTCGATTTAGTTACAAAGGGCTTTTTTTCTTCGCAGTCTCTTGGTACTACGTATCGCTTTGAATTACCGCGTTATAACGTGAAAAATTGTGCTCCCATAAAACTTTGTGCAGAACTGGCTATTTGAATATCTTACGAGGTCGTTTATTCATTCTTTTTCCGTGAAAGCGCGCTGGCGGCGCGGGGGCCACGACGGGAAAGAAAAAAGTCGTAAAAACTTGCGACAGTCTTTAACGACACGCGATATTTACAGTCGATCACCCTTAAACCGTAGTGCGGAGTGGGGCGACAGAATTAATCGACTATGGGCGAAAAAACTGCGATGCCGAGGCTGTAGCATTTGTTCGCTTGTCGAAAATAAAACGAACTCAGCTGTCACAATTGCTTGGAAACTTTCTGTCTTTTATATAAAGACTGGTGGAATGGTTGGCGATAGTATGTCCTTATTTTGTTCGTTAGCGTTTGCTCTTTGGAATCCCGTTTGATACATTGATCTTCGATAATTTTCTCGATTTTTGACAACATTTCAGACAATTTAGCCAATGTTTGCCAATTTTTTCTACCCCTCTGACGCTTTTTCGCTGATTTTGGAAAAATGGCCATGGAGTCGAAAAACATTTTTTCGACTTTTGAGCCATTTCAAGAGTCGCTCTTATAGGAAATTTTCTGCCGATTACGAATATCTCCGAGTTTTTGGTGAAAGCTCAAAAGTACACCGGCTTAATGTGAAAAACGTCTTTACACGATTGTAACCATTTCTTATAAAAATGTTGGGTTTTAAGGAAAATTAATGGTGAATTCATGGACAGCGGGTAAAAATACATCGATATAGAATTAGGGAAAAAATATTAAAAATTTAACATTTTTCTCATCTTGGCTTCCCATAAGTAGCTTTACTGAATCATCAATCATTTTTTTTTCTATTTCGATTTGCAATTTCACTCTGTGCTTATTCTTTTCGTTATCGTTTCATCTTTAAAATGATTTTTTATTCATGGAGGTCCGATGATTTTCGGATTTTCGGCAGAATTTCAAAATTGGAGCATCGATTTTCGCGAATTTTCCATACCCCTTTGCCTCTTGAACGACCATTCTTCAAGTGCATTTTTCGGGAAAGCTCATTGAGACATCGGGGTTAACCCCAACGAAATTCTCTAAGTCTATCAAAATCCTTTTCAAAACCCACCCGATAAGTCTCCGCAACTCAATCACGACTGCTGCTACGGCTGCTTGAAACTTCACGATTTTGGGAACGTAGAAAAAGTGACCAAAAAGGTCGAAGGATACATTTTTCGATTTTTAAACCATTTCAAAGGTATATTTCATTCGAAATTTGCCGCTGATTACAAATATGAAGGCTTTTTTCTCGAAAGCTTAAAACTACGCAGGCTAAGTGCGAAAAACGTCTTTTTCCACACTTTTAAAGCTTTTACACAAAAATTGAGGTTTCGCGAGGAAATTAATGGCAAATTCATATTCAGGTCGTGAACATACATGGCTACAGACTAATGAAAAAAAAAACTAAAAAAATGCAAATTTGTTTCTCATTTCGGCCGAAAAGAAGTGTCTTTATTCAATAGATCCTCGTGTATTTTCGGCGTCAATTCGAAACTCCGCTTTGCGCCCATTCTCTTCGCAATCGTTTGCTTCAACACCCGCCGCTTGATTAATCGAGCTACGACTGTGTTTCGATTTTTGGCAGATCTTCAAAGACGGACCATCTTTAAAACTGTAAAACTAGTTTATTTCTACCTTGTATTACACTCTAATGATCAAGCAGCGCAAAATTAAATCTACCTTAATATACCTTAAATAATAGTACAATTATTTTTGACGGACACTGATACAATTGAGGACAACCTTACCGGTGCCCATTAGGCACCAGATTTGAACTCAAAGTATGACCACAGGATTACGACAATATGGTTCCTGGGTTATCAACATTGATTGCAACCTTCGAAATGAAAAACAACGTACTTTTCTGCACTTTTCTGAAAAACGTCTAGAAAAAAAAACTTTTCTGCACTTTTCTGAAAAAACGTTTCTCAAAAACGTCTACAGAAAAAAAACATACTTTTCTGTACGTACCACTCTACAATACGATTGCGTAATACTTGATTAAGTAAATTACGAATTTTACCGGATATTAATAAGAAATAATGGATTATTTACTTTTTAAATGTTTAACGAAGCAGCGCCAGCAAAATTTGAAATTTTCCCTACCCAAAATAGCTGAGGAGCAGTTTCATTTGCATCTGTACGATTTCAGTAAGGCTGCCCTACAAAGCGAGGGTAACGAAAGAAGAGGCAAAGCACGAAAGTTTATTCCATTTTTTCTTCGTTCCCCGGTTACTGTTATACTTTTGTTTATATTCCTATCTTGTATGTATATATATATACATATATATATACATATATATATATGTGGAGTAGCGTCTTGAAGATCACGGTGAACGTCTTAAAAGGAGTCAGCCTGACTCTATTAGGAAGTCGCCATATTGAATGCAGGGACTCCCTACTAGAGTCAATTTGACCCCAGTTAAGTTCAGTCTTCTCTCTCCTCCCGTTGAATTCCAGTTGCCAGTTCATCCACGATGTAAGCCACTTTCTTCTTCCTTCGTACCCCTGCTCCCGCCGCTCTCCTCTTGTTCCTTTCATCAGCAACCCTGTTCCCTTTGCACACAGATATCTGGAACTTACGGTCCTTTTCCTACACTTTTCCCTCCTCTCATTCTCACAAGTCCTCGAAGCGCTTATTATTCGGAGTGGCCACTTATTCGAGCTCTTGATTCGAATTTACGCAATATCCTGACCACGGCGAGAATCTTCGTTGAAATAAATTTTACATCTGCCTCGTAGGACAAATAAAATCGTACAACATTTTTATACAATATGAATTTGAGTCTCGTCTTGTCGGGAGGCGAATTTTTGTTAGGCTTTCTTAAGGGGTAACACCACTAGAATTTTCGAAAAATTGATTATTTTTAATTGGCTTCAAAGATACTTTGAATGGCTCCACCGTAATCATTTTGTATAGTTTTTTAATATCATTTTTTTGTTCACTTTAAGATATGACTAATAACATCCTTGAATATGATCCTCTTACCTTGGCCTTTCACCCCAAAAAACGCTTAATTTTGGACGTTTACAGTGGTGTTACCCCTTAAGTCCTCTAAATGCCATCAACACATTCTACAGAAAATTCGTGCTTTCAGATGCAATCGATACATTTTCCACAAGCTCCTCGTGCACAATTTCGTTGCTTCGGACACGTACAAAATTTCGTAAATGTTTTTTGTACATTTTATTATGTATTATAGATGTCTTCGCATTATTATCACTTTTGCAGTTTTTTTAAGGGAGCACACCACTGTGACGAGCCGAAAAAGATTGCTTTTTCCCGATTTTTTTTGGTCTACTATATTATTTGTTTGGGATTTTAAAAAAGTATGTTATCACGCATACATTGAACTTATTTCATGTAAACATTTATAAAAAAAAAAAAAGATCATCATCATTATCGAGATACAATAGAGCCTCTGTATAAAAAATGTGGTCCAACGTTTGGGTCTATAACTTGACAATGATTGGTCTGAAAAATAAAAATAAAAAATCATCCTAATCTGTATACTAAATGTAGTTCTCGTTGTAGCCGTTCTTCGGAGGAAAAAAATCGTAAAATGACGGGAGTTAAAAAGTGTAATTTTTGCGAGATTTGCATTTATATTCGGGGGCTTAAAAATACTAAATTAAAAAAAAACGGCTACGTACAACGACAGCTACTGCAATTACGAAAACTTTGGTTTTTAAAAATCAATAATCGCACAATTATAGCTATGATGATTCCGGCAAGCTTAAAAAAAGGTGTGTCGAAAAAAACGGGATTGAAAGTTTTCGCATACGTAAATCGTCGATCTACCCATTCTCACAAAATCGTCTGCAACTCGATCAATTTCCAATACCTTAACTTACATTTCTATTCTCATATTTTTGAATATGTATACTTTGAGAGAATGCAAAAAAATCGATCTTTTTACCCGTCACAGTGGTGTCCCGCCTTAAAACCCTTTCAGAAGAAAAAAAAAACATATGTTGATGACGTTTTTATAATTCTTTCTCCTCCTTGACACCCTCCCATTGAAGAAAGGCTAAAAACGCGAGTATGCATGTTACATTTCGTCAGTTTTTTTCGGTACATTTTCTCGCAGTTGCAGGATTCACTTTTACACAAATGGAAAAAGCAGGAATTTCCTATAAACATTGAAGAATAAAAGCTCAACGGTAATTTAATTCAATGAAAAATTGTTCGTAATCTCTCGAAATGTGGGGACGAGGAAAGGAGAGAGGAAGCCTTCAATTGTTTCAAAAAATCCTCAATTTTTGTTTGTTTTTTTTTTTTCATTGACAATTATTGGAGTATTTTCCAGGGGATGCATCGAAGCATTCTTTATTTTTATTTCACACCAATATGAATATAAACCCTCATACGTATATATATATATATACGTATGAGTACGAAAACCGAATTCAACTGGTTTGACGAAGCATGTGTCCAGATAAACATATATATACATGCATATATATATTATATATATATATATATATATGTGTATATATATATATATATATATATATATATATATATATATATATATATATATATATGTATGTATGTATGTATGTATGTATGTGTATATATATATATACAATTATTGGAGTATTTTCCAGGCGATGCATCGAAGCATTCTTTATTTTTATTTCACACAAATATGAATATAAACACCCATACGTATATATATATATATATATATATATATACGTATGAGGGTTTATATTCATATTTGTGTGAAATAAAAATAAAGAATGCTTCGATGCATCCCCTGGAAAATACTCCAATAATTGTATATATATACACACATACATACATACGTACATATACATATATACATATATATATATATATATATATATATATATATATATATATATATATATATATATATATATATATATATATATATATATATATATATGTATGTATGTATGTATGTATGTATGTGTATATATATATACAATTATTGGAGTATTTTCCAGGCGATGCATCGAAGCATTCTTTATTTTTATTTCACACAAATATGAATATAAACACTCATACGTATATATATATATATATATATATATACGTATGAGGGTTTATATTCATATTTGTGTGAAATAAAAATAAAGAATGCTTCGATGCATCCCCTGGAAAATACTCCAATAATTGTATATATATATACACATACATACATACGTACATATACATATATACATATATATATATATATATATATATATATATATATATATATATATATATATATATATATATATATATATATATATATATATATATATATATATATATATATATATATATATATATATATATATATGCATGTATGCATGTATATATATGTATATCTGGACACATGCTTCGTCAAACCAGTTGAATTCGGTTTTCGATCAGACAGCCACTCATTCTGCACCCTTCGCCCACTCTCTAGTCCTCTTTGGTCTCAGCACTCCTCTCTTTTCAGCAGCAGCAGCAGCAGCAGCAGCAGCAGTAGTTTGCGTTTCATTGTAAAATCGTTCAAGGTATATACTGGTAAAACTCTTCATAGACACTCGGTCAATCCTCTTTTCCCAAATGATTCGAAAGCTGCACCTCTACTAGCTTCATCATTTCCATCGTGGCTCTTCAAGTTATTTCGATTCGGTTCAACATCGCAGCTATTCCAGAGATAAATGAAAGCCTCGAGTTATATATTTTTAGTTTGTTATTTACCTGTTCGCTCGAGCTATAGACAGTGCGAACGGATCTAGACATCGGATGATAAAATAGAAGAGGAATTGACCGAAACGTTCATTCCGTATAAGCGTCACGTAACGTTGGATTGATTGAACAAAATAGGTAATAAAAAAAATGTAAAAAAATAGATAAAATAATCGATCAGTCAGAATGAGTTATTGGGTATATCCAATTTGCAACAAATATAACATTTCGAAAAACAGCGACCAATAAAAACGCCCAAAACTGCCAATTTCAATTCCCTGTTCATCAATATTGCTTTTCATATATTTTTCTTTCATTGCTTCAGCTATTTTCATCCCTTTGCATACCTACGAGCCCTACTGGCTCTCGCCCTCTACTTTTTCCGTTTATTTATTTTCACTCCGCTTTCGGTCCAATTGAAACGTCAGAATACGTCGGGAGGGACGTATCTTTCCGGCGAGTTGTTCCAACTCGTATGTACACGAGGAGACGCGTCAAAGAGAATGGGAAAAGCGGCGAAACGAAGAAAAGTGTCGACAGCCGATATACAATAAGGGACGATGAGGCGATAGAGACGAGCCATTTTTATTGTGTACGTGTATACACGAGGGATATCCATGATCGAGCTTTTGTGGATCGCGACTGCATGGATAAGCGTGAACGTCGGCTGTTTTGTTGGATCGGCACGGGAGAACGAGGCCACGTCTGTCAATAACGTTTCGGTTCTTCCTGTCAACTCTGTACATATCACATGTGTGCATGTGTGTACTTCCGCTTTGAGCTTACGGTACACGTCACTGATCCAGGCTTACAAGAGCACGTACGTGGAAATGTACCGAGGCGCATGAACCAGACGGGACCCCGTGGGAGTTGGCGAAATCTAACCTGAAAAAAACTGCCGCGAGGAGAATACATTTTTCCCGCGAATCGCAGATACGACAAGTCGAAAAGAGCACTCTATCGTTGCAAGCTTGTGCGTTAATTTCGTGCAGGGAAATACGAAAAGTGACGATTCAGGAGATTGCTGGGGCCGGGTTGAAATTCCCAACTTTGAAGGCTCCGACAGTTTAAAATTCCGAATTTTAATATTCCAAAATGCGAGATGAAGATGGGATGAAATTCCGAACTTTGAATGATCGGAACGTTCAAAACTCCAAAAAATACTACTCCGAAAGATCAAAAATCCGAACACCGTTAAAATAATTCGGCTATGGAAGTTTTAAAAGTTTCAAAATTTTCAATAAATCGACGAATTATTTAAAGATTTTTATTTTATTTGGTGACCTTGCGTCAATTTTGAAATTTGGCCTAATTTTAAGGGGCTATACCAGTGTGACACTTTCAAAAAATCGATTTTTTTTGCCTTTTTCGACAGTTTATACTTTCAAGAATATCCTGTAAAAATTTCAAGGCCGTATCTCTAATCATGTTATCTTGCAAAAATCGATAGTTAAATCTTTAAACGCGTTTTTCTCGAAATGAGATTTTTCAAATTTGCTGACATTGTAACTCAAAAAGCAATTATGCGATTGACTTGAAACTTGAACTGAGTACTCTTGAACATATTTACTCTACAATGACGTAGGATACTTTTGATTGGATGAAAATTGACGATTTGGCATTGAAAAAAACGACCATTTTATAGGCAAGAAAACAGACTTTCTTTTTTAATAACCACGCCATTTTGTTAGATTTTGATATTTTTCGAAAATTCTACGTCATTGTACAGGGAATACCTTCTAGTTTAACGACATTTTTTCCTTTTTCGGTTTCAGCTACTCAATCGGCCGAAATCATGTCAGCAGTGGAGGAAGTTTTTTTTTTGGCGCCTCCGAAGGCAGCGCATAAGTCGCTTGGATCTCAATATTTTTCTATGAAAAAATTATGTAATATAGGTCAGATATAGCCAAATATATTCTTAATTTTCCGAAACATTTTATTGAGTACTTTTCTATCAAAAAATTCCCGAAAATCACCCAAATTCTCAGCGTTCACACTGGTATAGCCCCTTAATGTTCCGAAATTACAAGGTTAGTCAAGATCATGCCAGCGACACAGTCTTCACAGTTGGCTGTAAATTTTGTAGAACGTATAACATTATCTAGACAAATTTCAAAATTGACGTAAGATCACTTATCAATAAAAAAAAATGCCTGAAATAATTCGTCGATTTATTGAACATTTGGAAACTTTTAAAACTTCCATACTCGAATTATTTTGACGGTGTTCAGATTTTCGGAGTTTTGATCTTTCGTGTGAAATTCTTTCGGAGTTTTGAGCACTCTGATCATTCCAAGTTCGAAATTTCAACCAGCCCTGGATCGATCTCTATGAAGAATACGAGAAAACAAGATCGGGGAAATAAATTGCTGGACTGAATCGACCGATGCTGCAAAAATAGCAGAAACGTGTACGAGATGATCGCCCTGAGGGAAAATGCTTGTAATTTCAAAAATATTCAACGTAATTAAAATCTGAAACCGTTTACTACTGGCATATTTATCCATCTTACGATTGGCACATTCGAAATATTCAATTTATTAGGGTTTCAATAAAACCATTTTCTTTTTTTTAACCTCACATGAGGATCATCTCGGTCACCCCGGTGTTCAAGGTGACCCCTAGGGTATAGACAAGATGATTCCCCGGATAATCTTGCCCCTATATTGGCTTTATTTTACTTTCGACAAATTAGGTAAATGTAAATAAAAATTTGCTCGAGTTTACAACACCTTTATATATATATATATATATATATATATATATATATATATATATATATTAAGGTACACAACAAAAACTGAACTTACAAGTTGAATTACCTTTATATTATAAGTTTTATCTAACCCAACTAGAATTAAACTAAACCAGTCTTCTACACCCAGTCTTAAATCACTTAGGTATATCAATTATTATTTGTGAGATCAATTATACATTAGTAGCGTTTTTTGAACATAAGTACACTGAGAAAAAAGAATCGTTGAATGTGCAAAATGCATTTTGTTGTCTCGAAATTTTATTGTTTTGACAGTTGCTCAGACATGCTAAATAAGCTACAGTTCACACCACTATACTATTTTACCACCAACTGTACTGTTTTCTTATGCCAATCAAAAATCAAGTTGAACGTATTTAAAGATACATTTCGTTAAATCAACTGAATTTTGGATGGATGAACGAATTTTTTTTTCAGAGTCGACAATCTCTTCGACAAAAATAAAGTAGGTACGTTATTTGTGTACAAGATGATGCCTGGGGATCATCCTGTATACCTAGAAGGGAATCATCTTGCCCCAAATTCAACTTTTTCATTCACGGCTCGGTAACATAACATATAAGTATGCCACTGTTAGCACGTCAACCCAAACCCAAATTGAGCATATTACCAATCCACAAACACGACAATTATTGCAACTGACAGTGTACAATGAAAGTTACCTAAGCTTAAAGTCAACCTTGCCTTAGACCTACAGCTCACAATTTAATTTTTTTTTCCATCAAAACAAGTGCATCCCTCACACCGCCATCATGAATTGATAGCGTGAATAGTTTAGTTGCTATTGAAAATGATTATCTTACCTCATGGGATCAACTCGTGCACCTTTACCCTAGTCCTCCACACTAGAGCTTGGACTATCGGAGTTTTTTCTAGTGACAGTACTATTCCGATATCACCAAGTTGCAATACCGGAATACCGGTATTTCGATATTTTCCGATATTTATGGGAAATCTCGATTGAAAACGTTAGAAGCTTGAAAGTGAAGATGGAAGTTAACTTTTGGATTTCTACAATTGTAGAAACAATAGTTCATATCTATAAGTGAAACTGCAGTATTTATAAAAAATCACAGTCTTCTATTCAGATCTTTATTTATTATAAATACATTTCTAAACGTCCTCTGCTATGTTCTTCAATATAATCAACCCAACATAAAATAAATTAAAAGAGGAACTTTCATGCAAATCAAATAAGTACGAAACAAGGTAAACTAAATTGAGAAGTTTTATGCAAGTCAGCGTAGTAGTAGCTACCAGAATGCAAACAAATGGCATAGCTTGTGACAGGCAGGCAACAGCATGATCACTTTAATTAACGAAATTGAGATTTGTTGAAACAATGACCGGAGAGAACACAGGGCATCTAATGTTTCGTCTTTTAGAGACGACCTTACCTTATTGCAGGTGTAAGCCGTGAAAGAAAAGGCCCTTTCTGATTCCACACTCGTGGATAAATACGTTTACAATTCGGAAACGTTTAATGCAGTTAATTATATTTTAAGGCTGTTAAACGTAACAAAAAAAAAACAAGTAAGAGTAACTTAAATGGAAATCATAACAATTCTAATGATAGTTTACTTTTTTTCAACTCTGATATCGGAATATCGGTATTATTCGAGCCCAATATCGGTTTTTCAACATCGGATTTTTGGTCCGATGTTCCGGTTTTTCGATACTATCGAAAATCGGTATCCATGCTTTACTCCACACTTGAGGAGTACGCAAATGCTTTCGTTTCTGATAGAACTGGAGAACAGGAACGGGAGAGAGATTTGATTTTGATTCGATGAATTTATTAAGCCCTAGCAAACTATGGGGCAAAAAATGTGGTAAAAAAATGGTGAGTCGCATCAACAATATTATAACTCTTGTATTACATTCCACACATCAGCAGAGCAGTGTCACTTTGCTATCAAAATGTCATAATGATCAGCGGAATTCTCCAACTGACACCGTCAGCGAGAGTTATAACAAGATCACAACAAAATTAAATTGTGAAATTGAATAATAAAATTAAATAATAATGCCAACAGTTAACGATATACTACAAAATAATATAGTTTTAGACAGAAGGAGAGGGAGAGAGAGAGAGAGAGAGAGAGAGAGAGAGACAGAGAGGGAGAGAGAGAGGGGAGTGAGTTAGCAAAATTGAAAAAACTGCATTTTCATTACAAAGTATAAAATAAAAATTGACCTCACCCTTGGGCATAATAAATTGCTGAAACTCCATGAAGAATGTTACGTCGTTTCTCGAGCAGTGTGAAAGAAGTAAAAAAAAAACTGAAAAACGCTACCGCGATTGTTTCTTCGGTGGCTTTACGTGGCTTATATACATGTAGACAATTCTGCGGAGCTCATATATCCTCGTCTCTTCGCCAATCCATGCATTATCCTGATTGATCGCAAAACCTCGAGCCGCGCTAGAGTGCTGAGGCGATATTTTCGTGATCCATTTGCGCGTCATCCGTATATTCACATTCACACACACACACACACACACTTACACACACACACACACACACACACACACACACACACACACACACACACACACACACACACACACACACACACACACACACACACACACACACACACACACACACACACACACACACACACACACACACACACACACACACACACACACACACACACACACACACACACATGGACACACATTTTGCTTGGGTTGGCGTTCCCTACATTCGCGCGAGAGCGGCGTGCTCAAAATCGCGAGTTGACTCACGGCAGTATGTGGAGGAAATTGGAGGGCACCGTCCCTCCCATCCTTCCCCTTGCCAGATCAGCTTGCGGCACTGCGATAACGATCTGGGGCGCCTCCGCATACGTGATTACAGTGCACTCGTTTATATATAGATGTATATCCAGTGCACACAAAAGTATAGCGCACGATAGGTATAACTTGCATCTATACATTTATTTTTCTTCGCACATTTCCGGCATCCGTGTACGGCACAACTTCCGGGTATATCTTCTGCTTTAATTCTCCGTGTACGTGAATAGCAGCCAACTTTGCATTTCCATATTGTCGTATATTGTATTCGTGCTTATATTTATTGCAGCGACAATAAAGTTATTTTATTTATTTTTAGTTTTTTTTTTCGACATATTTTTCAGCCAGCGATACGCAGCCTTGGAAAATTAATAGTGAGGCGGAAAATATGTTGTACGGAATTCTACGTTTCTTCAAAAAAATGCTATCATGGCGATAAAAATAGGGTGCATTATTAATTTTTATTTCTGCTAATTACCGTTATGTTGATTTTTAATTTTATTAATTTTTCATCGGTTTTATCTTCTATTCATTCAAAAAATATATATAATTTTGATTTATTTTGTTTTCTGTATTGATTTTTATTTCTATTTCTTTATCTTTCAATGATCCTTAATTCTATTTCGTTGTATCCACTCATTTTTTATTTATATTTTTTTATTGATTTTTTATTTCAATTTTTTTTATTCACTTTTATTAATTATTGATTTGTTTCAAGGGTGCGTACAAGATATGCGAACGATCCAGTAACCCACTGAGTTCATAATAATTACAACACTTTGGATTTGGAGTAGTCCTGCAGACCCTCTAGTCTGGGGTTGCTTGCGTTGTTTAAAAATTGTAAATCAAACATTCAATTTTTTTTGTGGACAAAATAATACGGCGTATGATGAACTGTTGTAATTAAAATAAGACACCCCGTATACGAGTTGGGCATGAATTTTTGTGTGCCGTTTGATATTTCGAGCCTAGGCTCAAAGCTAAAAGTCTCGCGTGCTTGCATGCCGAGAACTTTATAGGAGGTAGTCGAGAGATTACTATCACATCACGTAACCCACGCCGCATGCATCGGCGATTCACTACGTTCACGTTACACATATACGAGGCACGCCAACATTTTTTACCCCATTGTTTTTCGGCCCTTTCTCTCATGATGAACGTACTTAAGAAGGAAAAAGCCGCAAACGTGCAGGGATACAATTCACTTAGGCCGCATTGTACGTTCGAGATATCGCTGCGAAGATCTGAATTTTCGAAAGTTTCCCTGAGCTAATGAAAGCTGTTATATTCTGCTTGGAAAACGAAGACGATAAATTTGAATTTTAATTAAAAATGTATAATTTTGAACCGTGCCACTTTAAAAAAAGAGAAAATTGTTACTTGGGCGCCAACCGAATGAGAGCAATGTGATAAGGATAAAAAAATGTCATCAATGTTTTTAGAGAGAATGTAGATTTTTGCGAGATTTTCATTTGATTAGGTTTTTTATCCTTTCAAATGCATCAAAATTCGACTCATCGAAAGCTCCACCCCTCCGATAGGGGTTGCTCGATTTAAGAATGTTTTGTTTATCGTCGCTAAAAATGATTGTTAATAAATTGTTTTTTTTTTAATATAAAAGATATATAACTAAAATGAAAAATAATTGCTAAATGCTTGTTGTTAAAATTAATACATGTACATTATTCATAAAAATTGGAATAATATAATTACATTTTTATCAAAAACAAATAGAATTCCTTTGCATTATTTAAAAAAAATGAAAGCAATGCACGAGGGAACCGGGAAACTGTGAAAAACCCGTGCTAATACGAGCGGCTGTATTTTACCGAATTTTAGTTCTGTTACGACCGAAAACTCACCAAAACCGCCTTCTTAAGGAGAAATATACACCTAGATGGTCGAGGTCGAGGATTTAGAAGCTATTAACATTCCGTCGACCGTAGAAGACCTACACTATGGGCCTGGTATCGATGATTCCATGTAAGTTGACAAATTTCATGATTTATTCATTCTCAAATTTTCAAACGCGTTTTTCTCAAAACCACGTTTTTCAAATCGGTACCCAAAATTTCTCGAAAACCAATGAACCGATTGCCTTGAGGTTTTTGTGGTTATTCTTATACACCATTATCTAGTACTTGCCATATGATTTTTTTTTCATTACTTAGTTTTTGTTTCATAAGCAAAATAATAACTAATTTTTGGCCCAAAAATCACTATTTATGTTCAAAGGTCCGCCATTTTGTCATAAATGGATATTTTCAAAATCGGCTATGACAAGTACTAGATTATAGTATCTAATTTAATAATCTTTTTGGCTTTTTTTTCAGATGATTTTTGAAGAAACGCCAGTGGGTACGGTATACGCAGCTTTTTTTGCGACGCTCCAAGGATCATACAATATCCTTGTATATTTTGGCTATTTTTAAATAAAGAAAATTAAACATTTTTTTGAATGTATATACTTTTAGATAATTAAAACCCCAATCCGAAATTTTAAATAGTTTTCCTTGAAAAAATTCACAAAAATGACCTTTTTTTCTGGCTCCTAGGTGTATATCTCCCCTTAACAGTCTGCGAGCAACCTAATGCCGAGCGGTCACCCATCCAAGTATTGCCCCTAAGCCTGCTGGGCACAGATCGTCGAGGCCACACGTCGACCACGTGACTACTGTCCGTATTGCAATTAACAATATGACGAAAAAAAGAATCACTGGAGTCCCAAAAGGTCAAGCTTGATCCGATCAATAATGGGCAGAGTACCGTAAAATGGGGTCACTTTCATGCGGTTTTGGACGTTTATGTAGGTATTTTTTTTAACATCCTAAATTCCAACTTTTTGCTCCAATGGAACAATGCTTCTTGGCTATCAAATGTATAAGAAAGTCAAGCCCAACAATATTTTTTTTTCGTGTCACAGTAACCTCGGGTGTGGGGTTTCTATGACAAGGCATTGGAATGCAACTTATGTCAAAGATTAAGGATCACTTGACATCATTTTGATAACAAAATTTAATATTTTATCCATCATACATGGAATTAAATGAAAAACAACGATTTCATACAATCACAATGTCATCTATATTAAGAAAACATTTTACATAAAAATATCAAGTACCCGAGGTACTATTGCAGGGACTCAATCAGTCTTATATTTATCATTGAGATCAAAATTAACTTAGGCAACATTACAATCAACTTTAGCAACATAATAATAAACTTGAACAACACATTTGAGCAACAATAGAAAAAAAGTTAACAAAATAATTAGTCAAAACCGTATTTGTTTGGCGCTCTGTTACGCAGACGTAAAATAATCGGATAAAATACTATGAGAATCACGAGATGAGAGGAGATTGAAGAATTGCGTGGAATACCATAAACCGGGGTTGAATTGACATTAAGGGTAACTTTTACAGTTTTTCGGGCTACTTTAGTAGCTACTTTAGTTTGACAGTTTTTACTAGCTACTTTACTATAACAGTTTTTGGGGTGGCTACTAAAGTAGCTACTTAATCGTGGCTACTTTAGTTTGACAGTTTTTACTAGCTACGTTAGTTTGACAGTTTTTGAGTTAGCTATTAAAGTAGCTGCTTACTAGTAGATACTAAAGTAGCTACTAAAGTAGCTGCTTACTAGTAGATACTAAAGTAGCTACTCAAGTAGCTGCTTACTAGTAGATACTAAAGTAGCTACTTACTAGTAGCTACTTTAGTTTGATAGTACTTTAGCAGCTACTTTACTTTGTTTGACAGTACTTTTAGTGCAGTTTGTTCAGTTTAGTTTAGTTTAACAGTACTTTAGTAGCTACTTTACTTTGTTTGACAGTACTTTTAGTTCAGTTTGTGCAGTTTAGTTCAGTTTGACAGTACTTTTAGTAGCTACTTTAGTTTGACAGTATTTTAGTAGCTCCTTTCTTTGTTCGACAGTACTTTTAGTTTAGTTCGTTTAGTCTAGTTTAGTTTGACAGTACTTCAGTAGCTACTTTACGTTGTCGCTACTAGACTTACTCACTTATTTACTAAACCTCATTACTTAAGGGGTTACCCCCACTTGCGATTTTGAAAAAAAAAAACGATTTTTTTTGTTGTATTTTTTTAAAGTATAAGTATCTGAGAATATGTACTGAAAATTTCAAGTCGATCCGAACAAAATTGATTGAGATATGAGCGTTGAAAGAGAAGAATCCGCGTTGAATTAGAAACTTTAAACGCGTTTTTCTCAAAATGGCATTTCTGAAGTCGGTGACCAAGATTACTCGAACACTAATGAACCGATCTTCTTGAAATTTTGCATGCTTATTTAATACATAAAAATGTAGTCTTTAATCGTTCGATTTTTTTTTTCGAAAAAAATATTGCCGTTTTATAGCTAAAAAACGGCCGTTTTTTTCGTTAAAATCGAACCATTAACTTTGACTGTCCGCCATTTTGTGAAAAATGAATATTTTTTAAAATCCTTCGATCAAAGACTAGTTTATACTTATATTTGACTAAATCCAGCCGCATTTTTTTTTCAGATGATCCACTTCGCCGCAATGTTGGTCACCGCAAACCGTGTATATAAAAACATTATTTCATTGACGGCCATTTGCCACTAAACAATGTAATATTTTTCAATTAAAAAATTACTGAAAGTTCTTCAAGATGTGTTCTTTAAGATGGTATATTGATCGATTAGAAAAGGTTTGTAGTTTTCTTTTTAAAAAAATCATGAAAAAGGCCTTTTTTTGCGCTACAAGTGGGGGTAACGCCTCAAGTAGCTACTTCAGTAGCCCCAAAAACTTTCAAAGTTACCCTTAATGTAAATTTAACCCCGTTTTACGGTATTCCACGCGATTCTTCAGTCTCCTCTCATCTCGCGGTTCTCATAGTATTTTATCCGATTTATGTCCGCGTAAGCGCTTTGTGTACTATTCGTAAACGCTACGTCGAGCTTGAATATTGGATTATTCGAGGATATTCCGCGGGTGCGTGTGTGCGTGTGCGCGCGGGCCTCGTAGAGTCGAGAGAGCCAATATTCTCGTTTCAAAAGAGGAAATTCATTACAGCCTGGTGCTCGTTTAGAGTGTGCCCGAAGCTCGGGTCACGTGCTGCAACAATAGCGAACGAGCTTCGTCATTAGCGGCAGCCTCACCCTCCTCGCGGATATCCTGCCACTATACCTTATTGAGTCAATCTCGATCGAATCTCGAACGGCGCTGGCAACTCTACTCTTACCTCGGAATGCACTCACGTTCGATTTACATTCAATCACTATCACGAGTCAAAGGTAACGTTGGCTTGAGCGCAGAGGGAATTTATTTGTTTTTATTCCGACATGTCATCGGTTTGGGCCAATTTGAAAAGCCTTCGAGCACCACGAGCAAGTTACAATTGAAGCTGCATTGCATGGGAGGCACGGTAACTCGAGCAATCTGGATGGGAAGGGATTTCGATGTAATTGCCAAAGCCAATTGTCGGGGCGGGGGGGGGGGGGGAGATCGTCACTTGTAACTGAAAGTTAATTGATCGGAGGTACCGATTTTCTATGTGAGACTTTATCCATGCTGTGCTGGATTTAAAAAAGCGTGCAAAGTGAAGGGCCAGCTGCATACTTTATTTTGTCCAATTTAGTTCATGTAGTCATGTATGGAAATCGATTATTCCAAACGATTAATTGATGTATGTCAATCCGTTCATGGGTACGTGGTGGATCAAGGAGGGATATACATTTACAACGATCAAAAAATCCATTTCTTTTTTTTCTTCTTTAAACGATAGAACTATATATGTAGAATATTTTCCTAAAGTTACAAAGCGAAATTCGAAAAACTTCAAACGTTACAGTCCGTCAACGCTGTGCCTCGCCGCTCGGATTCGGAGCGGGCGTGAACTTAAAACGTGTTTTTCTCAAAACTACACTAGTCAAAAGAATTAAAGGATATTGAAAAAGTCCGCCAATTCTAGGGTCATTTTCAAATGGCTGTAATTCCTCGAAAAATGGTCGTACAGCAAAATAAGAAAAAAGACAATTCAAAGGTGTGAATCTCTAGTTTTGAGATCTTGAGCTCAACAATTTTTCGCATCAGCCAATTTTTAGTAGCCATAAAAAAACCAAAGTAAAACAAATTTTCACAGTCTGCACGGACTTTAATAAATTTTTTTGAATGATCGGCTTAAAAGTCACTCATCAAAGTCAAAAGTGTCATTTTTGCTTTGAACATCGATAACTCAGCGAGAAAAAATCGTACAGAGCTCTCCGACCACTCAAATTGAAGGGGAAGAATCTAGCTAGACCATCCTTTTAATCCGATCATCCAAAACAATCTATTGAAGTCCGTGCAGACTGTAAAAGATGAGCAAAGATTTTGAAATTTTTTTTTACTTTGGTTTTTTGATGGCTACTGAAAGTTGGCTGATGCGAAAAATTTTTGAGCTCAAGATCTCAAACCTAAAGATTCACACCTTCAATTTGCTTTTTTTTATTTTGCTTTACGACCATTTTTCGAGGAGTTACAGCTATGTGAAAATGACCCTAAAATTGGCAGACTTTCTCAATATCCTTTAATTCTTTTGCCTAGTGTATATTATCGAAATTGGCGTGCAGGATTACTCAAAAACTATTAAGCCGATTGAGTTGAAACTTGGTAGAAATATTGATAATATTGGTACCTTCTACTTGACGAGGATAGTTTTTGAAAAATTGAAAAAAAAAACTACTTTTTAAATTCACATTTTACAGAAATGTTGCGTGAAATGTTGATTTTTTTTTGTAAATGCGTGCCATTTTCTTAAATTTCCATTTTCTTCATTTTAATTACCGTCACATAAAACTATACATGTTGTAAGTGATAAAATGTTTGAACTTTTTTGCAAATCAAAGTCTACGGGAAGCTAGACTGCACGCCGATTCTTTATACTTTGTATACTTAAAAATAATATTAAAGTATGATAACCTAAAGTTTGATAATTGTAGAATAATTATTTCTTAGTTTAAAAAATCCCTGAATATTGCTTTTTTTCTGCCTAAATATATATCCCGCTTTAAGACTCAAGTCGGACATGGAAAAAAATTGTCCAAAGTGTTCAAAGGTTGACCGCCAGATCGTGGATAATTCGTTTGCTGCAGCCAAATTGCTAGCACGGAATGAGAAATCAAAATATCTAGTATGAGGCTATTTTAGGTCAGAGTACCCAAAAAAAAACATACTTAGCGGGTTGTGTCTAGCTGTTAAAGTCCAAAAATCCCATTTTTTAAACCGATATATTTTGACAGTATATCATATTATAAATGTTCCCACAAAATTATAATTGACAGATTTATAGGATTTTATATTGACGCCCGTCAAAACGCTCAGAGTGTTTTTCGAAACATTATTCACTTCTTATTCGAAAGCACCTTTTCAAAGTCGGCGAGCAAAATATCTCAAGAACTACTGCATCGATTTTGTCTGAAATTTTTAGGGCTTCTTCTAGATGTAAAAATATAGTACTTGATCGAAGGATTTTTTTTCCGATGTATGCTTTCCATTGAATGAACGAACATTGCCCACGTTTTGCAAAAATCAAGACTTCCACTTTGAACCCGCGCCATTTGAAAAAAACTACTGCATCCATCTTTTCTGAAATTTTTAGGGCTTTTTCCAGATTTAAAAATATAGTATTTAATCGAAGGATTTTAGCAAAAATCAAGACTCACTTTGAGCAGGCGCCATTTTTTTTAAATTCGACATTTCGGAAATTTCATCCATTAATCATGGGATAAACTAATATACTAACAAAATCTGTTCGATTTTTTGGTATTAGATAACGTGGTTGATCGGCTGTAAATCGATGATAATAAAACATTTTTACACATATCAATTACAGAGTGTGATGATACTTTTTCTAATACCTAATTTTTGTAGAAATTTATCACCGCGATATTGTAAAAAAAATCCCAAAAACCAGCTGCATTCGACCGTTGCAAGTAGGCACAACCCGTTAATGATAAAAGCATAGTTGATTAGTCGCTAAGCGATGCACTCCAGGGGATGGAAAACAGTACTGGATAAATTTCACATATCTGGATGATCCGCTGTATAATTCGGGTGTTCATTGCAAATACCATGCAATTTTCTCTCAGACTGCTATTTCGAATATCAAGCTCACCAATAGAATCACTATCACGTGCCATTCTCTCGTAACCGTAGCTGTTCCCTCGTTACCATAGGTACAAATGTTTGCCTCGAGAGATGGAACATAGAAAGAGGTCATGCGGGACGAAACAAGAAATGGACACCATACTCGACCATTCGAAAGTTTCACCTCCCAGAATTTTTGCCCCATAGCCTCCAAGTTTTTCGGTCTCGTTTCCAGTAAAAATATCGAAGCATCGTTCAGTTTTTTTTTACACCAGGCTGGACCCATTGCTACCCGAGATCCGCGTACGATTTTTTTTTTACGTTAACTATGGAATGGCTCGCGGTCATTCTTACGTGCCCCCGCCCTTAACGAATTTTTCGCTTATCTCCCTTTCCCCCTTAATTATTTTATTATTTTCCATGCCGAAACCGTTCATATTCAGAGCGGAAGGAAATTTGATAATTCTCGTGCAGCGGTGGTCCTGAGAGCAAAAAAGGGCGAAAAAGCTCCGGAAGGTACTTCCATCAAACAAGCCAAGCTCCATACCCCAACGCTATTGTTCGGAATTTCATTAAATCGTACAAAATGCGAGCGTTCTTTCGAATACACTCGTTAAAACCGAATCAGCATGCCAGACGAGTGTATTACGCGCGCGATGTGGAATCTCTTTTCCGTTTATACGCTCCGTGGACACTACGTTTGAACGGCAAGGGATTCTATTCCACCCCCTTCAACGTATACAGGGTGGACCTTTTAAGGTAGTACGAGCGCGCAATCTTAATTTCTATAGATTTTGTTCAAATTTTAACCAGACATTGTTCATATCATTATGCATGTTTGAGTGAAATTTCAGAACAGTCGACTATTTAGATTGGGAGATAGTGGGTTTTACCATTGCAACTTTTAACACTGCAGGGTCTGCATTGAAATTTAGACAGAATAATTTGCCGTAAAAAATATTTGTCCCCTATAATAAGAAGACAAATGGCAACACCGCAGAACAGTATTGTTCAATATTTCGAGAAAAAAATATTTATCGTGTTCCTAAAGTTAAAAATGTTGTCATAGAAGAAGATTTGCATTATAAATATTAATATTTTATATTGTTTGTGTTACCTTCATTAACAAGTAAAATTGTTGGTTAATTTATAATTAATTAAAAACTGTTCGATTAAAAATTACTTGCAAATAAAAATTTGTGTTGCAGTATTATTTAAAATATGCCGCGCAAACTCAGGTCAAGGTCATAATTTTTGCGTTCTCAAGGTCATCGATGGTTTTTCAAATGGGAACATGTTTTTTTTTTTATTAAGACGTTGTTGCCGATAGTCAGACGAATCCAACGACCTATGATATCATGACATTGAAATGATTTTTCACCGAAATACCCGTGTAAAAACGGGAATTCGTGATGGTATTGACAATAAGAATATCCGAAAGATGTAATTGAATTTTTTGTGCAAAAAATTTATTGTAACAAATGTTCGAAGTGATAGCTATTCTCGACACATTTTTGGAGACGTCGGATGAATGATTCTCTTGACCGAATGGTTTCTGGTGTGATAGCGGCGCAGGTTTTCCAACGGATAACGGAGCAATGGTTTTTCAAATGGGAACATGTTTTTTTTTTAAATTGAGGCCTTAGGCACAGTAACGGTTATAAAATCATGTGCGAATTTAACCATTTTTTTCGTATGAAAAAGTGATTCCCTCATAAAATTGATTACACATATATTTAGTATGAATGTCAAGCTGCTAGAAAATGTATATTTCTTTTCGATGTACAAAATGGCCGACTACTCGAAACTTCTCGAAACAGCTTTTTTCCAATTGGCGTGACAAATAACTTCAACAATTTTCACTCGATTTACTTCAAATTTCAAAGTTACGCTCCTAATTGCATTTCGCAGAGAAGTACGTACGAAATTTCTGATTAATCGAAAACCTTTCATTTTATGAGCAGTTTATGAGCAGTTATAACGAAATTCTTCACTGAAAATTCATTTCTTAAGTTCAAATACCTACAACTTTTGAATAAAACAATATTTTTCAAATTCCGTACGTACTTCTCTAGGTATTCTGATGTAGTTTGACGAGAATTTTTGTTTCTTGTTCTAGGTAAAAAATTGTGGATGCTAAATGTCACGCCGCGGAGCGCCTAAAAAAAAGATAACAAAAGAAAATAGTAGTAGTCGGCCATTTTGTACATCGAAAAAAAATTCTAACAGCTTGATATTCATACTAAATAGATGTGCAATTAATTTTATGATTGAATCACTTTTTCATACGAAAAAAAATTGTTAAATTCGCACATGATTTTATACCCGTTAGTGTGGCCTAAGGCCTTAAGACGTTGTAGTTGATATTCAGACGAATCCAACAAGCTATGATATCATTCCAAGGTCATGATATCATAAGTCGTTGGATTCGTCTGAATATAATCTACAACGTTTTCATTTAAAAAAAACACGTTCCCATTTGCAAAACCATTGATGACCTTGAGAACGCAAAAATTACGACATTGACAGAAATGAATTTTTCACCACTGTATCAGACCTTCGAAATTAATCGAATTACCTCATGACATTTATTTCGTAACTCTAAAGGCAACGGAGATATTTGGGGTGGTCACGTTGAATGGTCCACCCTGTATATGGACGATGTATACATTATATCGCGCTGCGAGAACGCGATCGTCCGGTCCTGCCGCAGGACGCCAGCGAACAATTGCCCTGGCGAATAAAATTTGCATAATACAGCTTTCTCGTAACCTCCACCCCCATGGACGACATCGCCGTTTTTCCACGTTCAAAATGAAGGGTCTCGATAGAGTCCCGTGCCAATTATACAAGACAAGTTGATACCACGCACGGAAAACAGTCGAGGATTATGCCCACGGCACTGAATCTGCACGGGGAAGTCTGAGAAAGAAAAAAAGCACAATTGTACCCGTGGTAAGTAGTACATTCTCGCGTTGGTCAGACCTGTGCCGGAAACCGCTTCGCCGCAGGGAATCCCCGGATAGCGATGTGTTTTATTTTTTTTTGCTCATGAATGGATCCTATTTCTTGCTCATGAAGTTACATGGCTTTTTTTTTCTGAAAACTCATTCAGGGTTTTTGAAGTTGGGTGGAAAGCGTTAATTAACTATAATTAATTAGGTTCACCCTAATGTTATAAGAATCATCAGTTGATGAATGTAAGCATGTTTGAAGGTTATTTCAAGGACTTTTTTATGTGAAATCAACGATTCATGCCAAAAAAAATTGGGGAACATCCTCAAAACAGCCGGATGTGCCGATAGCCATGATAACAATGATAGGTAATTATGGAGTTCGAAAACTTTTCCGAAAAACGACGGAAATTTTTTTTCTGGCCATGAGCTGCTTTAATTGGTCACCACTATTTATATTACGTCGGGGGAGGCTGACATTTTCTATTAGTTTCATAAGTTATGGCGTTTTTGAGTTCTCGGAAACATGTAAGAACAAATAATTTAAATAAAAAAAAATTAAAACCACGTTTTTAAAACGGACTAAAAAGTATAAAGTAGTATAAAAGTATTTTCATAGCTATTCAAAATTTCCAATCACAAATTTTCAGGGCAATCTATATGCGGTTAGGAATCTGTATTGGGTTGTAAATCTGTATGGGGCTGGGCAAAATTATTCTATACTTTTTAGTCCGTTTTAAAAACGAGGTTACATTTTTTTTATTTAAATAATTTTCAATAATTTTATTTTCTACTTTTTAGTCTTGTGTGTGTGAAATTTTACTTCTCCTTCTCTAGGCGTCGCTTACGTTGGAGGGTTGTCCCTTTGACCATCGTAGATATCGTCACTAATGCACTATTCACTATTAATATTTTTATTATTTAAAAAAAATCTTCTTTCACTAAACTATATTTTTTATTTCTTTATTTATTGTTTTCA
>OY723396.1:13383135-13385714 GCA_963210295.1 Ophion ellenae
TTTGCAACATAATCCGAACGCAATTATTTTATTTCTATGCGCGGAATGCGTTATCATTTCATTTCGATAAAAGTGCACATAAGTAGCAATTAATAAACAAAGGCGACGTTTTTGTTTCGGCTAGACAATTTTTAAAGATGGCGTAGATGTGTTATTATGATTTTTTTTAATCATACATGCCGTGCAAAATTGCCTGGAAATTGATTAAAAATGCGAATTTCAATTCTGTTGCCGATGAAGGATGATTAATTTATTGGCTCGCAGCTTGTCATAATGAGTACTGCTAAGCGTCTTTCGTATCGACTTTTCCGGCAAGTACGACCATACGTCAGGACAATTTAAGTCTAGAAATTAATGCGCACTTTCCGACGCAAACGACGATGATGAAATTGAACTGAGCGACGGTCTCGACGAACGAGCCGGTCTTTGTGTTAATTACCAGCTGATTGCTTCTCTTCACTTTTTGAATAGACGTTCGTTAGATTGAGAAAATGAATATTCAACGTACTTTTCTCATTGCCAATTGCGAAAAGAATTACGGAAGAAAATAATTTCCATCCACTCGGCAGCTTAGGACGCATTCTGTAACCCATCTGTATCAACATTTTAATCATTATTATTGTTATATTTGTCCGCATTCAATGTTTTTTATTCCGGCGTATCCCTGGCCCATTGCAACTCTGGAACTTAAAAATTAGTATTACATTTCGAGTCACTGGGAATATCGTGCAAAAACGGGGTGAGAAAATTGATCCTGGCTGCGAACCTGAAAGTTATTTTTCCTTAACAATTGCGCTTGCAAGGAACATCACTGAAGAGTCCGCCTCTAATTTTTTTTTCAAGTCATGTATGTGATAAAGCATTAAAAACTATTAAACATGTATTTTTGTTTATCGCTGGAACCCGTCCTTGACACAGTGGGTCATTTTGACCCGGACGAATTTGAAATGAAATGCTCACTGTCCCAAAATTGAAAGTGTTCAATAATTTTTTCCAAAAATTCAATTTTGTACGAATTTTAATTATGCAGACATATTAAGAAATGTTTAAAGTGTACCCAGATTTTTTTCAATAAGAACTGACCGATGGGTTGTTAAGGGAAGGTGGATGAAGTACTATCCAGGTCAAATTGACCCAGTGTGACAAAGTCGTGGCCAAACGTAAGTTTGTCAAGAAAGAGTTAATTTAATTTTTTTCAATACTTCTATACTAGATTTAGACGAATTTTGGTTTTGTAGGTGGAACTGCAAAATCACTCTCGATGTATTTTTCTTTGAGGGGTGGTTTCGACCCTTAAAACCACCCGTGTCTATTAATTTTCAATGCTTCATCTCATACATGCGTTTCGACAAAATCGATGGCAGACACTTAAGTGATGTTCCTTTTTAATTGAACTCGACGACCTAGTAAATGTCAAACCAGACTCACTGTCCTTTTTTCGAACCCTAAACACAAATTCGCGAATCCATTTCTTCGAGTCCCAAGATCAAGACGATCACTACTTTTTCCACATCTATAGGAGTGGATATTGTGATCGTCGTTAATTTAACACGAGTCAAAAAATCTGCTTCTTGCTTTAACACGATAACTGTTCACTTTGGAATAATAATCCGTTGGACTGTGACCGCGATTCGAGCGATCTTTCTGACATTCATTGACGAATCCAATAATTCGTGAATCACTATGAAGACTCGGAATGTCTCACAGAAATCTCAAATATCGATAAAGGTCGCGAGGTTGAACTCTCCGATTTCGACGAAATTTGGCATGTTTCTAATTTGGGCATCCTGGTAAATAGCTGCGCAACCGCACGGAAACGTGACTCGTATTTTTTATCGTCTAAAATTTTAATGTTGACGAATCTATGACGTTTCGTCCATTTCGAAATGACTCGTTTTCCAAAATTTTTGTCTGCTGACTACATGCAATCTTTTGAAAATATCAACTCACTAAGTGCATATTTCAATACACAAATAAATATGTGAAAAATCGAGTTTTGTAAGTTTTAAAATCTGCTATGACATATTGAGTTGGTAATTAGTCTTCTACTTATTTTTTTTGCTTTTACACTATTTTACTTTTTTCATATTTGTACAATTCATATTGAAACGGCCATGTATATCACCAGGCAAACCCATAAATGCTTCCAAGATGAAAATGGAAATTGGAAAGTTAAGACGCAAAAAAGACGAGGTCCATTGTAAAATTTCTCGTGCAAGTGGAATTTTCGTACGAATAAAATCGGAAATGCATTAAAAAGACAAAGAATTCAAGAAGATTGTCAAATGTAAATTGAACGGATCAGTCAGTTGATCATCGACGCCAGGGAGAGGCTCCCTTAATCCCAGGCCTGAACATTTGCATATCGTTTTCTCGAGGATTTTCATCCGACTAGTTTCCCGCTCTGCCTATGTGCTTGTTGACAAAAAAAGGGGGTGAGTCGTTGTTAATTGTATTTTGTCGTGCGGCAGCGAACGTGTTGGCTGCTGTTGGAACGAATAGAAAGTAACGCGCCGTGTACATGGCTCCAGAAGAGGGGTAAAAGAGGGAAGAAGAAAAATTATGACCCAGATCCCAGG